>JAUZND010057642.1:0-18584 GCA_034780555.1 Coelogynopora nodosa
AGAGAGAGGAGAGAGAGAGAGTGGGAGAGAGAGAAAGAGAGAGAGAGGAGAGATAGAGAGAGAGAAAGAGAGAGAGAGAGAGAGAGAGAGAGAGAGAGAGAGAAAGAGAAGGGGGAGGAGACTGTTAAGTTGCACACATTTTCAATCGGCTAAATATTCCACTCATTATTAATAAATGTTGAAATCTTAATTAAGATGTGTGAAGTAAATTAAACTTTTGTCTGAAAATGTCAACCAACCGCCATCAGACGTACATATATTTTGTATTAGATATTATGTGTTAAAATGTGGAGTGAGCAATTTGAGCACAACCACGCTGATCTCCTTGAGTGATTGAAAGGTAAATATATAACCCAACAGAACGCTATTTAAAGCAGCTGCGAAGAAGTTGTTAGTCATTATCTGTAGGCTGCATCAGACATCATACTTTTCCAGGTTAGATATCGACAAAATAAAATCGTTTTTCAGATTGAACTTTTAAACGTAAATATATTTGCAAAACTGTTGGGAGATTTTCAATTAAAAAATCGTAACTGATTATTGCTATAAATGTCAATAGTCTGCAAAAGTAAAAAAAAAAAGATGCGAAATAATCATAAAAAACAGTTCAAATTTTCAGCTTTTTATGCGGAAGATCTTTCCATGACAAATTGAGTTTCCGCTGGATTATATGAGAGGTTATGTCATTCCGGATTCCTGTGCCTATACAGTGAAATATTATTAGTGACTATCAATCACATTTACTTGGATAAAAAGTCTAAACGATGGAATTATTTTGAGGGAGTTTTGATGGCCATATAGACCCTATCAAAGAATGATGTGCAAAATTTTAATTTTCGAACTTGATTGGTCGTTAATATATAATGCTCATCTATACACAAACAGTAAATATTAAAATATCTGGAACTCCAAGCAATATGCTTATCATGTTTATTTCTATATATAGATGTATGAGGAAATGTTTAATTTAATATTTCCTTTCAAGTTTTCCCTCAAACCTATTTCATTATACTTTTCATGTCATAATATATTCTTGACAAATACATCGTAAGTAATTATACAACATTAGTCAGTATAGTTTATCTATATATATATATACTCTGATTGCCTATAAATTATACTCTTTGATCTTTTCGAATTAGAAAAAATACCATTTTTTTCTAGAAAATATGTTGATGAATTTATTTTTTTTTGTTTTGCGTTATATATGTGGTTTCTATTTATGTACAGAAAAGATAATGCTATACTGATTATATATTATTCAATTAAACAATACTGTATATAGTTTGCATGTTTTAAAAAAGAGATATACAAATATGTTTGAATATATAGCGAAGCATATTTTATTATTATATATATTTTAATCCACAAAATTAGGATTGGTAATGAATAAATAATAATGTTCATAATTTTCAACACATTTGAAAGTATTAATATGAGTGTTTTCAAGTTAAATGATTAAAGAGGTTATTTAAGTTTAAGAGATTACATATATACAAATGATTAAAGCGATGCTGTTATATCTTTATCATAACATATTAGCAATACAATTTGAAAATACATAAAAAGAAACAAAATATAACATATTCTATAAATTTAATTGAAATGAACGTAAAATATTCTTTATCTATATATATATTATGTTGAAGTATGCAGTAAATTTGACATATACTATTATAATTTCATAAAATCATGATTGTTCAATTTTAGTTATATACATGACAACGTCGCTTTGCATTTCAAAATCCATACTCAAGTTATTGAGTTTTTTTTTAAATTTCAACTAATTACAAAACACTCTAATTGGGTCTCTCAGTGAATGAAAAGATGTGATCAATCAGACAAAAAAGAGATCAGTTAGGGAACAAGAACAAGTCAAATAGTCTATAAATAAAGTATTTCGACACGAACATTCAACACGCACCTCTCTTCCATTAACTGGCAATTTTGCTAATCAATAATAATAAACATATTAAAAAAAGTTTATGTAATGTATGCTCTATAGCCTTTGTTGTGAGGGAATACAAAGATGTCAATAGTTCTGTTCATATAACAAAGAGTTTTAAAATATATTTGTCTAACAACATTAAATGGAAAAATATCGATAAGGCTAGTTATTATTTTCGAAACAATACTCTACTGAAAATAAACGATCTACGTTCATAAAAAGTTACCTTTATTCCATCCTGTTTTATTATACATCTAATATATTCTGGAAAAAAATAGCAAAAATATATCAATGAGTAGTTCTTTTCAATTTTTGTCTTCGTTAACATTTTCTGTTTTTATAAATTGACAGTATCTCTGGAGACATATTATATGAGATAACAATAACTGTTTATTGTTTCATATTCAAAATAGTATAATGAATTCAATCGATGGTCTCACGAAGTACATACATGTTCGTGTAAAAGAAACCTTTTTTGATATGTTTAATATGTAGACAAGGAAATTAGAATACAACTAACAGTTTAGAAATGAAATCATGTACTTAACAAATATGCATTTATATAAATATATAGTTATCAAAACAAAATATTATTGTATATTTTGTGTGGCTTATTGTAGATTATTATAAAAATTATATATAAAATGGTTGTTGGTATCATACCTGACTTATAAGACTGAATTTTAATCAAACATATTAAAATATAATATTGCATTGTATTTTTGAATTGTCGTATTCATTAATATTAAACTGGATAGATACTATGAAGAATGTAGCGCAGTCAACAAACTGCAAAAAATATCGGGAATTATATATTGAATATAAAAAAAAGAATTATTTAAACTCAACTTTCAAACAAATTAAGTTTTTTTAAAAATGGTATTTTCATTATTTCTCCGAGAAGCTGAACGTACACAACCCAAACCCTTTCCCTTTTATCGTGCCGAGAAAAAAAAGAAGTTAACTTACTTCTTCTAGACTTGTATCAAAGAAACAAACAGACAGGGCAAAAGAGCAGCTGCCTCTACAGAACAACAGAACTAAAGAATCAATGTGTGGCAAACCACCGGGCGATTGCTTCAACTTGGAACAAGAAGAAGAAGAAGAAGGAGCGAAGGGCCGCAATTATATCCCCTCCTCAATGGGGAAAGCAGTCGTCTTCTTGGGCATCTTTGATCGCCCATATTGGCAACAACGGCAAAGGAAACCCCAGGATTGGCGGCCAAAAGCCTGCAAGCGATCTCCGCCATGCAGAAGCGAAGGGGAGAGAGACTGTAGACCGTCGTCTCTTTTCAAACTGCGGTAGGCAGAAGAACAACAGCGCGATGCGATGTCTCGTCGGGGTTTGGACGATTTGCTGGAATAATTACTGGATAAAATGAAACTGGGGGGACTCCGACACGTTTCCAGTCACACACAACACTGGAGAGGCGGGTGTGTGTAACTCTCTGTGTGTCTCTCTCCTCTTATGTGTGGTCAGTTGTGGCCGACCAAATGCAACACGCGTGTGTATTTTCTCGTCTTAGCGAAAATAAATTGCAAAACTGCTCAATTAGAACAGCAGCTACGATCAACGCCGCACGAAAATAATCACGTTTTTAGCCAAATTGCAGACTGTTTCCCTTTGACTGGCTTTTACAAAAGAATAACTTTTGTGGTTTTATTAGCAAAAGTTGATTTTTAGTGTAGAATCTATATAATATATGCTATGAGTAGAATGGCTGTATAAAACAATATGTGAATTTAATTTTAAGCCAACTTGTTTAATAATTATTCTTGTCGGTTAAATTTACATTCCAAGAAAATCCACCTAAATTACGTGTAACAAATTATAAAATTATAGCGATAATAACTACTAATAGTATTTTTTTCAAACTATTGTTTTGTCGTATATCTTTTATCACGGAATGTATGTAGAAGTCATCCAGATAAAATTGTATTAACAATTATTTTCACAGATATACAAATATATTATAATTTTTGAGATATCTTATTTTGAAGAATAATTTAATTATATACTTGTAAATATATTGGTGAAATGAATCGTATATTGTAAATGTATAGAGTACGTAGGAACATATTTAGAGAAGTTTATCAAACTATAAAGATATTGATACCAAATGATCACTCATTATTGATGCAATATCGAGATCACTCTCAGAAATTGACGATTAGTCATTGTTTTATATGTTAGATTAATTTAATTATATTAATAAATGTATAAATATTTTAAATAATGTAAATATTTGAGATTAAGTTCATTTTGAAAAAATTTAAGTATGACATAAAAAATTAAACTTTAATTTATTTAAAATAATTTATAATAATATAGCAGCATAACGTAACATAAACAAATTTAAAGCAATAATGTGATTGTTAGCAAAAGTGAACACATCTTTTTATTTAGTCGTTTATCAATTTTAGCAGCTAACCAAATATCTGCTTCCTCTTAAATAATGTAATATTTTTTTCTTTCTTAAATAATCACATATTTTCAGAACAACTACTTAATTCCTTCTGTAGCACACTTTAGACATAGTAGATATTTAATTTTCATTTACATTTACATTTGATTATTGTTATTATTTTCATCTCTAAACATGAATTACGTTCTGTTAGATATGATCAATTAATAATATCAAGGGTAGATGGCGATTCACGCTTTGCCGGGATATATATATATATTATTAATTAATTAGTCGCCATTGGCTTAAACTAATCAATAGATAAATATCTCAATGCTGCAGCGCAATTCAGTTTGTTAAAGCCAGGAGTACGTACCGGGGTTTGAACTTGCTACCTTCGGGTTTGAAGGCAGGAGCTCTACCACTAGGCTACCGCTCTCCTTAATTAAAACTATATTGAACATTAAAAAGAATCTGCACAAGTTTCACTCTAGTAGACTAGGTGTGGTACTCAGCTGGTTAATTAGCCTCATTTTCTTTTAATCTAGATTACGTCTTTTTGTCGCATTATCAATTCATGTTCTGTCTACAATTGCATACACGTCATCGCCAATTGGGAAGGGCCGGAAATGCTGACTACCTACTATGCGTCTCATTCTTGAATTCGGTTATTGTGTCTTTGTACAATAACTTCTCGGGCTTAGTTTTGCATCTTTATTTAGATTAAAGTATGTCTGTGATGACAACACCTCAATTTGTAAATAGTTTTTGAGAAAAATCCACGACAATTAAAGTCTAAACTTCAAAGATCATCATATACTTATCTCTGTTTGTCTATAAATAAAGAGTGTCCTGGAATGAGCCCATAATTCAACATTTCAAAAGTCAAATTGACTAAAACGTAGCTTATAAAACCAACACACAAAATGGGAGATATATTGCAGGTGCAACATTTTTATTTAGAGAGAAAATGTATTTTTAAATAGTTATAGAAAAGTGACTGAGAAATATTTTCATATGTTTGTACTTGACTAATGTAGACTATGTACAATATAATAATGATTTTGCGTCATAAATTATTTTAAATTTAGATCAATTATATGTAGTATATTATTGTATATGTTCTATCATTTTGATGTGGCACCATAAAAAGCCAACGTTCGATATTTTGTATTTTTACATAAAATTGTGTTACTACATGCCTTCAATATAAGAATCTAAAAAATCTCAATCAGCCAAGTGAATTTGAAGTAAAAGTTATTGATTATTATAAATATTACTGATTTGCCAATAAATATGAGATACGAGATATATAAATTACGAGCATGTAGTCAATTGTAGTATCTATTAAATCACTTAGTATTTGCTCATTCTGAATTTCATTTATAGTTTTAGACGTGGTTAAGGTTATTAAATGATGTTATTGTATAAATAAATATATTTTAATATTAAAAATATATTCATATAATTAAATTAATTAGAAGGGAAAATATTCCATAAATCCGATCTATATTATGATTTACATTTATTTTGCCTCTATCGTAGATACTAGTTGTCACTTATTACATTTTTTAATTTAGATAACTTTTTTAATTTGATGTTAATTACTGTTATATTTTCTAAAAATACTCTTTCAAAAGTACTCTTTCATTTTGCAATTAGAATTTTCTGATAAAATTGTTTAACTTATAATTCAGAAATGTATACTAAACAATTTTCTTCCTATGGTGCATTTTTATGTTTAACCTGCACAAATAATTTAAAAACACTTTTCTATCTAATATCAACCTATTCAAAGACCTAACTGAAACGTAACAAAGTTAATTTTAAAAATACATCTACATTAATAAATTAAACCAACATATTTAACATTTAAAATGATCCATACAATTGCATTGCAAAACATTTCACAAATAATTACAAAGAAACCAGTGTATACTATCTAAAATGTTACTGCAATTTTTTTTTCAAATTGAGTAAACACATAAAATTAAACAAAACCAAATGAACTAAACAGAGACTTAATATTATATTCTATACTCAATTGCTTATATGTTATATATTTAAAGTATGCTCATCTGAGTATCAATAGAGTTGTAGTATTATCACTTCAATGCCTCTAAGTATACCGATTGTTCGCATTTACTTCATTGTATTTAATAAAAGAAACCTTTTACGTCAATGTACATATTATTTTTTCAGTTAAATAATATGTTTAATTATAAGCACGGAATATGTTACATCTAGTTCAAATATGTTATTTATTTTCTAATATTGTTGTCATATAAGAAGAAAAAAGTACAATATAGCACTTGGGTATTAGAAAATAAAAGTCACAAAAATGAAAGCTTTCAACTATACTACTGAAGCATACTACTGAAGTATATTCATCAGCAGACCACATCCCCACACCAACGAGATATACCTCAATTCAGTAGAACCTTTCAAGGCCCGCTAGGTACTCCATATAAGATGCGCTTTGCATGAGGCGGTCTGCTGATGAGTCCTAATAAGGAAGAAACAGTGCGGTCCAGGATCTCCTTTCGATGAATTTGCTTCAGTAGTATGCTTCAGTAGTATATTTTGAAAGGTTTCATTTATTGTCACTTTTATTATATTATATTGTTATATGTTTATAATACATTTACGTAGTTTTTTTTACTAGTTATTGGATTATTATGTGATATTCGCATGATACGTAGACATACGAAATTCAACTAAAAATGTCACCAAGAATAAAGCCGCAACTACTCTAAAGCAGCTTAAATATAATATATAACCTTTAATTTTTATTCTAAAATAAAACGGGATGCATTTTCAACAGCATTTAAAAATGTGCGTATATATAAGTTGAACGCATTAACTATATTAATACCAAAAAAATAAACTATTATAAATAAAATATACAAATTTATGTAAATAAAATAAAGTTATTACATACACATATAATGTATTGTATAATAATACAATACTGTGCATTATAAGCATTGATTTTTATTTATTATAATAAAATAATTGATTAAAAATTCTTTCAGTAAAACTGCATTTACTAAGTTTTAGTTCTAAACCATCGTGCATTTCTAGATTCACCTTCCGTGCTTAACACGAAATATTATCGAATATGAAAACTACATATATAAATTTATAACTGACTCCAAGTCGGAATCGTTTCAAAAACATAGTACTAATTGATATTTTACTTTTGAAATGAAAATGTCCTGCATCCCAATAAACAAATCAGCACTACGAAAGGCAAGAGAATTATACGTTTTACATATTGCTAAAATGTTGTCGTGATTCATAGAGGAGCAGTACATAAAAGTTGGACTTTTGAATAATATACTTTTGATTATAACTTTTTTAACGAAATATTAGCAAACGTAAAAATCGGTAGCTTTTGCATTTTTAGATTCTCTCTTAAATTGTTAACTGTACTCAACATTCAACTTTTTCCTTGATGAATTGTATTTATTAACTGCTGAAACTATTGAATAAGTCTTCGCAAATAAGTCTTCGCAAAGTGCCTATCTGTTCATCTCTTTTTTCCCCCGATTTCTACTCTTTGCAGGACTCTGCTTCATGAAACTTCACCTCAACCGGGACCTGAAGGTCCTCAAGAATAGAATACGCGTTGTGATTGGTGCGATATTTATTGTGATTGGTGCATTTATCACGGGAACCAATACAACGATTGCAGTCCAGAATTACATAGGCCAGTAAAAGACAAAAGGGAAGAACAGCAAAAAACAAATAATTAATCGTTGATAATTAAAAAAAACAGAAGATCCAAAGGGATCAGGAGATACGTTTAGATCTCATCTATATATATATATATAAATATATAATATTCATTTTTATATGAGGCGCCAATGCAACTATTGTTAACTTTCTGTTTTAACATTCTGTTCATGAATGCGGCCGGGAAATATACCATAAGGCTCAAAAATAGTGAACGATGCAGCTGTATATCTTCTTAACTAGAACAACTATTTAGATTATAATAACAACATGTAGTCATTATGTATCGTTTTTTTTACAGATTTCAATACTTTTAATAATTTTATTATTTTGTATAAAACTGAAAATGGTTTAGTATTGTATATTAGTCAATCTGTTGTTATTCTTTTTAGAATCGTATATTTTTACTCTTTGTTAAGTAAAAATCAACACAGCGATTTATGTTTTATGAATACAATTTGTTGTAGTTGAACAAACATATTTTATAACTACTAATTATTTTCATTGAAAATGCCTTTCTGTTATTTACATGAGTCAATTACTTGCAAATATTAAAAAATTGTTTATTGTAACCTTATTTGTTTTAAATAAACGTTAGATAGTACACATTCGGGACTCTATGTGCGTAGATGTTTTGTTTTATCATGAACATGACGAACTACGAAATGTCTCTATATCCATTTAAATAAAATAAAATAAATAAATTGAAATCACTCAGAAATATACATACATATACATTATATATAATAGTCTTTTCAGTATTTAATACTACGTATTTAGTGTGATGTCTTATACATATAATGCAGTCCATTTTTGAGTGTTTATTCAGTAAGTAAATAAATTTCAGTAGGTACAGCATATGTAATTTTCATCGATTTAAATATATATTACTCAGATTTTCAGAGTTAAATACAATTTATTGGTACTTTTCAGCGAAGCGAATTGTTCGTACATTTAAATAAGTGTAACGTCTATATCTGGGTAAATATTATGCACATAGTATATTTTAATTTTTTCCTAATTTTTATTGTCCCAATTTTAAATATATAAACTTAAAATTGATATGTTTAATGTTTTATAACTATTGAAATTAAATAAGATATATTATTAATATAAAATAATTACCGTAAGTTCAGTATAGGATAAATACAATATTCAAATGTTTTTTTAGATATTATTAATTTATTCTATACTCAGCTTGTAAAGGAATCCCTAAATGTATATAATTTACAAATAAATTACTTTTTTATATATTGTACGGTATTTTTCATTGTAAAATATTATTACATTAAAGCTGTTATGTTGAAATAAAATATTTATTAAATTAAATTATATTATACTATGTTATATTATATGATCATGCATTTTTTTAAAATAATTTTTATAATTATTATGAATATTGTCATTTATTAATGTGAAAAAGTTGACATGCTGTTTCCTAACTAACCTAAAATTGACATTATCAATGAGAAAGATTTAAATGATGCATTATAACGCCGCGCGATATCAGCACCATTTTTGAGCGATATATATTTTTCCCTTCAATAGATCTCTGTTAGATTCGTCTCCGTATGAGAATACACAATGGTTTTAGTAGAATAAAAAGTGTTTTTTACATTTACATCCAGTAATTAAAAAGTAACATACACACTGATTGATACATTTAAGAATCATTATAAATGCTATAAATAACCTTTAATCAAAAAGTAAATCGATGCGCTTCCATCAAATACAATCAAGTAGTTGTCATGGGTTACGTCTGGCAAGACAGCTATTATTGACTCGAATATTATGAATACAAATGTAGTCATGTTTTGTCGTGTTATATTCTGTGTAGATATTCAATGTAATGGGGTTAAATACACGAATTCAAGAAAAGAGAGAGAGGATGGATAAGAGAAAGAAAGGGATAGAGAGAGAGGGGGGAGAAGAGAGTAGAGTGTGAATACATGTCATTTCATTGAGTAGACTCACACAATCTTTGTAGTACGTATGTGTATATGTAAATGTATACTTATTGTTATCTGTCATAATATATATATATATATATTATTTATAGTATACTTATTATAGTCTATAATGAGATATATGTATAAAGGGAGAAAAATCTATCTAACGAACGCTTTTCGAAATTGATTATGTATAATATGTATATATGTATATATATAAATAGAGGTAGGGAGTGTGTTAACAAAGAATATGGGTAATTATTCAGAAGTCAACTTTATTCCAATGGTTAACCAAATGAACGAAATTGTTGTACATTTTTCTCCTCTGATCTTGGGAATAATTATAAGTAGTACCTATTGTATAGGGGATCACTTTATTTCATCACATAAGCCTGCGTATAATATTTTAACATGAAAGTGTAACCTATTTGAAAACGAGTGTTTCAATTCATAGTTAAATAAATATATATTCACTTCTTGATTTGGGTTGTGGTTATGCCTTTTATATTGTACAATGCGGATTTGTAGTACCTTCATAATGCAAATCTTGAATTCTTTCTGTCAATTCGAATGATAATATTCCTTGAAATAGTGTGTGTTCAACAATTTGAATACAATTTACACAAGTAAATTACCATGGCAACGCCGCCATTTTTACATTACCCAAGCGATGTTACCACCCCAATATTCCACAGCCATAGTTATTATTTTGGAAAAGCTGGCTATATGCATATTATACTTGTGATAAACGTAATTAGAAATGAGTATATTAATTAATATTTAATAAAACTAGTTTGATAACTTCAATTAAATGAGATACATTTGGTATCTAAGGAGATATATTTGAGATATATATAATTAAGATACCAAGTAATCCTACTTATATTGGGCAGTATAAGGACAGACGTTTAGAGTAATTACATAGTTATAATTTGTGTGTTTAAATTAAATAATATAATTGAGTACTTTCTATATGATGATTAATATATTTTTGCACTACAAATTATTTCTTATAAATTGGAATAGAAGAAAATATGGCACTAGTATAATAAAAGTGTTGTGAACAACATGTAGATTAATGAACGTTAGTCAAACAAATATGACTTAAATAATGTATGACTTGAATATATATGTAATAAGTCTTTCAATATTTGCAGTATATAGTATATATTCTTAAAGTAATGGGTAGGAATTGTAAAACGTGGCTAAAAGGTATAATATATACACTTGAAACACATCTTCTCCCTAGAGTGACTTCAAGTAGTTTTTAAGTGTACATTGTTGCAATATCTTGGATGTTGGATGTGTGTATGTATACATATGTCTCTATGAAACCAAACGCTGGACTCCATTTGAGCTAGGGGATTCAGCACCGCCAAGCACTATTCACAACTTGTATTGGCCATCAGGTGCAGCTTTCAGGTCAGTTTATATAATATCAAGGTGTATAAGGTACACTGTAACATTTACTGTACGCTATCTATAGCTTGACATCTGGAAATGTGTACACATGTGGAAAAAGAAAGAGCATACTATGAAACTCTTTGGAGGCATAGTACATAGTGAAGACTTCCAACACAGTAATCTGTTAAGAGTCTATATAGTCTAGTATATATTGTGTAATTAAAATCGAGCTAGAATAATACATCTCTTTGTATATTTTAATAATGTTTTGTAGCAGTAACAGGACTGGGCTACATTTCACAATTAGTATTGTTCTCAATTGTAATACCGGTGGCATTCATGATCAACCCCTGCGAGGTACTTGGCAACGACGGAGAGTATCCCGAAGTCACCTTAACACCACTCGCTTTGGAGGAGGCGGCGTTGTGAAGAAGGGCTGCCGACTGGTGGGAAGTTTTGTCGTCCTCATTGCCGCCATCGTCCGACATCTCGGGCGATGTGATTGGTCGAGAGTTGGCCAGGGAACCCGGCTCACTCCCTGCCAGGCGACTCGGTTTCTCGAGCCGGTACCAGTATTCACAGGTGCACTCGCTTTCCGACTCCCAGTCATCGGCGGTGTTCTCCTGGTTGTAGATCACCGGAATGAAGCGGCGATACTCGACCACCTCGGGTCCGGCGATTTCCGAGGTCGAGTAGACCCGCGCCAACTGGATGCGCTCTCGACTCTGGGATAGGGATCGCACCAACTTGAGCTTCCTGCCTCGCTGCTTGGCATTGGGCGTGAGATCGGTGTGCGAGGTGTGCGCGGTTGTTTTGCTCTTGAGCGGTCGGTTCTCCGTGATTAGCAGGGCAACCGCCTCTCCGACACTAAGTTCGGGATGCTGCTGACACACGCTGGATTGTTGGTGCAGATGCTGTTGTTGTTGTCCTGTGATTACCGACTGCGCGGTAATGGAATGGTGCTGTTGCGGTGGTGACATGACGTAGCTGCCAGACTGAGACATGCTCGGTGGGGTGGCGAATCCGTACTGACCAGCGGATGCCGTCTGTTGGGATACGTAGGGATGTGGCGGTGGTGGAATACGGCCCGGCAGGCTCTGTGAGAGGAGATCGTTGGGATAACTGTTGACCATCGCTTCTACCGTTACCGGCTGTCCAACTTGACCGTAACCGGGGGGAAGGGGCTGGTGCGGGTTGTAGGAATACTTGTAACCTTGCGATTGTGGTGGCGGTACTTGATGGTGATAACTGAACCCGGTGCTTACCTGATTGTTCGGTACCGGTGCACTGTAGTAATTGGCAGTGGGTGGTATCTGTTGAGCAACCTTCATTGGCGGAGGACTCATCATCATGGAAGGGGCCGGCTGCTGGGGATTCATGATAATTGTTGCCGTTGGAGCCTGAGGATTTATCATCATTTGAGTGGTCGGATGCTGCTGAGGCATCATCATCGTAGGGCCAGGCGGTTGAGGATGATTCATCGTTGCAGGACCGGGAGTTTTAGGATTCATTATAATCGTAGCGCTCGAGGGTATCTTTGTCTCCTCCTTTATCTGTTTCTTCCGTTTCGACTTCCTCTTCTTCTTCCAGATAGCGATGTCACTGTCCGGATCCTCATCTTCGTCCTCGCAGCCCAGAACAATCGTCCCCGAGGCCACGGCCATGTCCGCCATATCAATCTCGGCGTCACTGCTGCCCCCCCCACCACCATCCTCCTCATGCATCACCTCCAGGCGGCGCAGGTGGAGCACCAGAGTGTAGAAGAGCTGCCAGTCGCCGAAGGTCATGCCAATCTCCGGGCGCAGCTGCTCCATGTCACAGACGCTGAGCACAAGGCCGGTTATGTTGAGTTCGGTCAGCTGCTGTTGATAGGTTTGACGCCGGGACTCTGAGAGGCCCTCAATCTGGGCGAGTGTGTCGCACACCTCTTCCATGTTCAGTTGGGAGAGGTCCTTCCCGGGATAGCCGTCCTGTTGATGAGCGGGAAAAAGGAGAGCATTAATAATAACCCAAATCGTGTGGAAGGGGCATTGTGTATACTTTGCTATATAAAATTCAACGGAAAGCGTCATTGCATGTGTTGGTGACCGCTAAAACAGTATTTTGAATTTGTTAAATTTAACATATGATACAGTACATAATTGATATTTAAATAGATTAAAAGGATTATTCAAATTGGATAGTGGAGATACGAATTTAGAATTTCAAAGGAT
Organism: Coelogynopora nodosa; assembly: GCA_034780555.1. Taxonomy (NCBI): domain Eukaryota; kingdom Metazoa; phylum Platyhelminthes; order Proseriata; family Coelogynoporidae; genus Coelogynopora; species Coelogynopora nodosa. Next base: position 13,658 of record JAUZND010057642.1, read on the forward strand.
TAATTTAAAATAACTTTTATTAAAATTAATAAAAGTTTTTGTAGAATCATAATAACCAGTTTATAGTCAGATATAATACGTAAGTGATTTGATATTCAGAATATATATATTCTAATAATTAATTGACATATATTTTCATTATTGCATTAATTGTTGGGGTTCATTACGAGTATATATATATTAAATTGAGGACCAAAGACAAATTGGCGAAAGCCTGTAACCGATCTTATATCGGCAGATAACCCATGGAATGAACATCAAATTATTTAACATTCCTTAAAGCAAACCCTGGAATCAAAATAAGTATGAATGGTGGTCGGTGCGGTCTTGGCGGTAGTCAAAATGTAGTTATTAATGCAGTAAATAATTATTTTAAAACATTAAGAATCCGTTAATATGTAATTCTATTGTACTAATTTTGTACTATTATTTCTAATGTATGTCTGTTTTAAGGAATACGTTATAACGTTGACTGGGATAGTTTATTTTAAAAGCTTCTTATAAACCTTAATGATTAATTATTTGTTCAACGTCCAGTTCATAGTAATTATTGTGTTTTTTGTACTTTCAAACTAATCGTGACAAAAGGAGTTATTAAAACATGCACTGTTTCAAATTATTTTCTGAGCTTCTCTCCTTTCAATGCTAAATCCACTCTTTGTATTAAATCTGGTTTTCTCTTACCGTTTTGGAATTTATTTTCCCCCCAATCTTTCACCTATATAATCTTAATTTTAAAAGTCTTCCTTGCTCAGGTCGCTTTCCATCCTAAAATGTTTGTTTCCCACTTATTCTCGTGTTTGATTGTTTTACCTTTCCAAAAAATGGATCACTTTTATTGATTCTGCAAACGTATTGATGGTAAATGACGTCATAATAATTGATATATTTATTTTTGTCTTGTTTATGTTTATCAATTACTTATTAAAAGCATCTTATTGTTGAAATTATTTGATTATACTATTTTTCTGCTGGAAGCCTTTTACGCGATACACAGGATGTTTGACTTGATACATAAATTGCATCACACAAATTAGTTACATTCTTTAAGACTAATACTTTAATCTTAGTCAAACATAAAAACTGAACAGTTGCGATCGCCTCATGCGAGGCGCTGTCTGTGTGTACCTTGAGTCGCACCAGGCACCGTCTCACGGTTGAGGGGGTCTTGGGCAGGTCCACACTGGAAGAGGGCCGCGGTGTCGTGAAGCTCTGCTTCCTCGACATGGGAGCTGACTGTGAGGGTGGTACTGACGACAGGATTGGCTCTTCAACTGGAGGAGGGGGGGGGGGGGTGGGGGGCCGGCAATCAAAGGTGAGTAAACTAAATTGTGAGAATGCTGTTCTCGAGTATATTTGTGAATGGTCAACAGAAGAGTGGGCATTTATAATTCAAAATTCAGTTTATTGTCTACATGTAAATCAGGTGCAATATGTAAGCGGCTATGTCCCTCCCTCTCAGATAGGAAACATTCAAAACGGTGTCAGCCCACTACCTAGAAATCCCACAACATAGAAATCCCACAACATAGAACTTTAAAATAAAAAATAAAATTATTAAAATTAAAATTATTTAAAATTAAAATTAAAATGAAAATGAAAATTAAATCAAGAAGGCATAATGATGCATGTCAAGAAGTTTACTGTGTTTTTATTGACTGAATAGGAAAAGTGTTAATAAAATCATTTTGACACACACTAGTGTATTCATGTATGTAGCTTTAACATGTATGAAATACAGCATAGAATTAATTGTAGATTTATCATACTGAAAATGTTTTAGAAATGTATACAATGGATACGGAAATTAGTGTATTGATTAATTTCTAAATTTCTATGTAGGTAGTGGTGTAACCTTCAAAACAGGACATCAGAATCACATTTTTATTAAACAAAAAAAATAATGTGCAAACATAATTAGATATCATCAACAAATTGGTCTCAATAGAATTAAAAGTGAAATTAAAATATTATTCTCACTTTTCACTCCTTCTATACAGCTACCCTACATTTCTATGTTATTGGATTAGCTACGTTCCTTCTAAATATTTATGAGATACAATAGTTGAGTTGGTTGTTAAACTCTTTTTCTTTTAAAATTAAATGATTAACAATATATACATAAAGTTCACAGAACATTACTAATTGCAATAATACAATAGTACTCCCGTTTTGTTTCATTTATTTATTTAAAGTGCAAATGAACACTTTTAGAATAGAGGACAAATGTATTTATAAAATGAGTAAATATACAGCTATACAGTTGAATAATTTTTAAAAAATTGTGAGAATCAAAATAATCAATAGATTTAGTGTCATCTTAACACTAAACCTCTTTTTAATTAAATTTTCATGTCATCTTTGCAGACTATTAACGTAATATGGCTACCTCAAGTTGAGGTATTTCTGTTGTATAATAGAAACACGTAAAAACTTGTTTAAATGTTATTAAAACATGTGATGTATATTATTTCAGATAATAAGAATAAATATAATTATGCGTCATAATCTTTATCCCGAAACGTTATTAATTGAACCTCATTTTATTGATTAATCTGTTAAGTTAATTAGCGGGCTAGAAAAAGTTGTACACATATCATTATATTTATTTCATACAATAATAATTGCCAACAATTATGGAAATATTGGATATATATAGAAGTTAAAAACATCAAAATGATGAGATTATTTGGAAATGGAGGTTGATGAGATGGTTTACATCTAGTGAAAAACTGTGCGGAATAAAAGATAATTCTTCAAATCATTACGAGGAATTGAAAATTTACAATTTTACTCATATTATACAATGTTTAATGATTTGTACTTTTTGTACATCTTTTACTTACTGTAGAGTACTCTACCTTTCCATATAATACATTACATTTCAATAAATGACAATAAATAGATTAGTGTGTAAAAATCAAAATTACCAAAATGTTAATATAATTCTAAAATAAATCGAATTATAGCGATAAATTATTAATTCATAATTAATTGAATAAAATACATTTAAGTTTATTAAATTTAAAAATTACCACAATTACTACGTAATATCGCCTTATTGTATACGCCGTGTTATTTGCGGTTCAAAGCTTTCGCCAATTTATCTTTGGTCCCAATTTAATATATATATATATACTCGTAATGAACCCCAACAATTAATGCAATAATGACAATATGCCAATTAATTATTAGGATACATATATTATAAATATCAAATCACTTACGTGTTATATCTGGCTCTAATCTTTTTATTCTTCATTCCATAAAAACTTTTATCAATTTCCATAAAAGCTCTTTAATCTTATTTAAATTAATCCTTTGAAATTCTAATTCAGCAATATGCATTACCTAATTTGAATAATACCTTCAATATATTTAAATATCAATGACCAACATATACAGTATTATGTTAAATTTAACAAATTCAAAATACGGTTTTAGCGGTCACCAACATTATTATGTCTGCTATTTTTTTCAATAATTCCAAATTGATTTAGCGTAAAAAATGGGAATATTTCATGTGCTCAATGTAATAGGTAAAAGTAAAGTGGAACATATATCCTATGTTAACAAAAACATACTTACTGTTTTTATAATGTCATTCTATGTAACATCTATTGTATACATTGGTACCAGATATCTCAAGATCACAATCATTAACCTCATAATACTAGCACTCGCGGTTAACAATAATACAATTTAGTTAATAACATTATTTTTATTAACAAAAAAATCTAAACCTGTCTTACTTGGAGGTTCCACGACACTTCTCAGTGATTTCGGAGTGACTGGATTTTCAAACTTGCTTATCATATCTGAAAAAAGCACTATAAACAATAAAATGATATGATTTAAGGTCGTTTAAGATGACTTAAGACTTAAGACAGATATTGACTACATATATATGTACAATATAAAAAGTACGATAATATTATATTATATAATACACGTCAAAAACTACGCCAAAAAATGATATTATTTATTTTGTATTATATATTTTTAGTTCTGTTAATGGCTTTTTACGATACTTTTAACAAATATATTTAAGTGTAATAATGTGGCTTATGAAGTTTCATAATTAATATTATAAAAGATAAATAAGTCCGATATTTAAAACTTCAATTATATATATATTTCGGATAAATTCCTTGCACACTATAACATTAATAAAAGTATTATAAATTGATGGAATCAAAATTATGAATCTATGCTTATATTCATATAAATATATGTATTAATTAATAGTTTCTCAAAGTTATAGACTGGTACATAATTTTCATATTAAAATATGAGTCCATAAATTTATAATGCTTTTATTAATTTTATAGTGTTCTAGGAAATATCTGATATATATATATATAATTGAAGTTTTAACTATCGGATATATTTATATTTAAGTTTTAACATTTTTTTTAATGTAAAAAAATATTTATTAACAGTGCAAAGCTAAACTTCTTTAACGGCTTGAAATTGAAATAGTTTTTAATCTTATTCAAACTCTCTTCCTAAAGCACAAGATTTTACATTTAAATTATTTATTATGTTTTTTCAAAGCTAAATCTTTTATTTACTATTTCTATAATTGTAATTTTTATACTCTAACAAACATAGTTTTTTTACTTATACTTTCATATTTTCTTTTTAACCTTCTTTATAGAAAAAATCAATTTCATTGTTTCATAAAATGTTTTGATTGTATAAATGCGCATTTTGCATTTTGAAATTGTTAATTAATTGTACTATTGTATAGTTGCTATGTTTACTTTTTGAATATTTGAATACTTGATTAATTATTTTAATTTAATATCTTTATGCCACGCTTATATCATAAATGCGTGAGCAAAATGTTTTGCTCACTGTTTCTAGTGAGCAAAAAGAAATCGCTCTATGTTTTTACTATAGAGTGAGCAAAAAAATCGCTTCA
>JAUZND010057653.1:0-18582 GCA_034780555.1 Coelogynopora nodosa
CCAGTCTGTTTCTCCTTGCGACGTTCGGACTGTGGCTTGCTGATTTTGGTAGAGTGATTTTAGAAGTCTAATAAGGTGAGTCGGTGCCCCCATATTGAGAAGATAGGACCAAAGGCGGTCGTGGTCGACACAGTCGAATGCCTTACTATAATCGATAAAGCAGAAGAAAATATCTATATTCCTTTCCGTAGCCAGTTCCATCATCCACCTCATATTAGCGATGTGGTCTCGCGTGCCACGGAATTTCCTAAATCCTGCTTGGTTTTGAGGGAGTTGCGTGTTCATAAACTGTTCCATTCTTTTGTAGATGATCTTAAGGAGTATCTTGCTGGTATGGGAAATTAAGGAAATAGTTCTGTAGTTCTCACACTGCTTAAGATCTCCTTTTTTGGGAATTGTTATGTAGACGGATCTTTTCCAGTCTTCAGGCCACTTATTGGTTTTCCAGATTAGCTGACAGAGAGAGGTGATGACTTTGGTGCCTTCCTCTCCAAGATTTTTCCAGAACTCAATAGGAATGTTGTCATACCCTGGACTTTTATTATTCCGTAGATCCTTCATTGCCATTCTAACTTCTTCTTCTAGGATTTCTGGTTCTTCTACATAATCCTCCAAATTCACTTGATCATTCACTAAGTTTCCATTCTTCTTGTACAGATTTTCTGTATATTCTTTCCACCTTTCTAGAATTTCGTTTTGTTCTGTTAGGGTATTTCCAGTGGTTGACTTAAGTACGTTGTTCTTTGGTAAGGGTTTTCCTGTGATTTCGCGAATCTTCTGGAAGAGGTCTCTAGATTTCCCTTTGGCATTATCTTCTTCAATCTCTTTGCAAATGTTATTGAAGTATTCATCCTTGTCCTTTCTGATTTGTTTTTGAAGTTGACTGTTGTATTGCTTGTATAGCGTAGGGTTTTTCTGGGTTCCACTTTTCACTGCTCTGCGATTTTCTGCTATTGTAATTGCTGTTTTGGAGAACCACTGTGCTCTCTTAATTTTGCGCTTCTTTGGAAGAGTCTTCTTTGCTTCTTCGTTCATCGTGCTTTTGATCTCTTTCCAGAGTACATCTGAGTCGGTTTCGAGTAGATTTAGAGCTTCAAAACGGTTCTTCACCTGAACTTTAAACATATCTGGAAAATGTTGTAAATCATATCTTGTTGGTATGTTGATTTTGCTGTTCTTCTTTAGCTTGATATTTAGTTTAGATATAAGAAGTTCATGGTCCGTTCTGCAGTCGGCTCCTGGAGCTGTCACAGTTGAAAGAATTGAAGATCTCCATCGTCTTTGAATCATGATGAAGTCTATCTGGTTTTTGTGTAGAGTATCTGGTGTAGTCCACGTAAAGAGGCGGCGTTTATGGTGATTAAATAAGGTGTTGGTGATTATCATGTCATTGAACGCACAGAGATCGATAAGGCGATCTCCTCTCTCATTTCTTTCCCCCAGACCAAATTTTCCTACCACACTTCCATCAGCTTGTTTTCCAACTTTCGCATTCCAGTCTCCCATTAGGATGATTATGTCTTTCTTGTGAGTCTTGTCGATGAGGTCTTGAACTTGGTTGTAGAAAGTCTCTATTTGGTCATCATCTGCTGCACTAGTTGGCGCATATGCTTGTATGAAAGTAATATTGACTGGCTTCCCATGTATTCTGAGGGACATGATCCTATCATTGTAAGGGTTGAAGCCAAGGACACAGTTTGATAATTCCTTGCTGCAGATAAACGCAACTCCGTTGCTTCTGTCATTTTCGTTACCAGAGAAATAGATAGTCATATCTTCTTTGTGAAAGTATCCATTTCCAGTCCATCTCATTTCTGATATTCCAAGTAGTTCTAGCTGCAATCGTTTCATTTCTTTGATGACAATCTCTAGTTTTCCTTCATACATAGATCTGACATTCCAGGTACCAAATTTTTTGTGTGTTTTCTTTGCTTTGTAGCTCAATTTCCAAGCGTTTCTTGTATCCGCATCAGCTTTTAGGATTCCCGAGGGCTTTGTCCCAGTAGCGTCATAATAAACACCGTCTGCGCAGGAATTGAGTTCTTCTCCAGTAGTATGATGAGTGACTTCTGGCCCAGAGGTATCACCTTCCGCCACTATAGTGTTGACTGTAGAAATTCTGTTCATATTGGGTTTGCGTGGCAGGACTAACAGAGTGGTTTGCCATTGCCTTCTCCATCGCAGTGTACAGGCCAAAAAATCAGGGTTGCTGACTTGCCCCATGCTGTTCTGAAGCCACCGTTGACCAAGATTCGGCTCTTCCGCCAACTTCAGATACTGGTGTTGCTGCTGCCCAACACTAGGACAAGATGTGTCTTACGAGACTAAGCGAGCACTGTCTACCCCGGTTTTAAATCAGAGTTTTCCTTCTCCTAGACAGGTGTGTCTGACGAGTATTATATAGTATTATATTATTTATTATATATTATAGTAGTCGTATTCCCAATGACAGTATCTTGATTCATTGCACTTTAAATGGATAGCTGCAATTCTTTTGTATTGGGAAAAATCAATGTGTTTTTTGAATGAATGATTAATTACTAACATTACTATATATCTCCTATCAATTTCAGAAAAATTTCTCTCATCAATTTTGTAATACTGTGTACTCAACATATTCGGCTTGATTGATCATTTTATGGTTGTAGTGTACTGTATTAAATAAATGTACTTCGATTATTGGTTACTATTAATATAGTGTATTTATGACAAATCTCTAGAGATTACGGCAATAACACTTTGAATACTTGACCTAGATGGAATCCTTATTAAAATCATTAAATGTTCTTGGATAATCAATTATTCCAATTATAATACCTCTGATAAATTTGTAAGTAGCAATATCCAAGTCTGTGATTTTCATTTAAACGGAAATCGACCTTAATATTGTTTAAATTAGCCATACTATAGCAACTAAAAAACAAATACTTGATTGTGATATAGGCTGAAAAATAATACATTGGCACAAAAGCTCAAATAATTAGTTCTACGCCAAAGGGGGTATCTAGTTTTCTAATGTCCTATATACGTACACCTTCGATCCCTACTACTGTTTGTTTTTATATTGTTTAAAATTGAGCAATTTTATGAACGTTTAGCAAAAATAAACATTCAAAGATTTATGTTTAAGTTAGTTCATTGGCACCAAACTCTTTTGTGAGTAGGCTATTATGAAATTAGTGAACATAGTAATATACTTATTTATGATTTGTTCAATGTATCTATTAATATCTGTCTATATAAATTAATTTATGTATCCGCGTTGAAGTTTACTAATCATCACATTATATATTATACCTTGATTTTAGTTGACATTATTATTATGGAATAACATTACATTATCTTATTTAATTCAATTATCATTTAAAAAGATTATTTAAATAAATTGAATTACAAAATGATATATTACCTTATATTCAACTGTCTTGATTATTATCTTTTTCATTGAAGCAATTTTTAAACGTCTTCTTCAATTTTTAGCAAGTTACAACTGTCACCAAAAGTTTTAACCCGCAATTTCGAAAAAATACCAAATTGATGCTAATATTTATAACATAATAGGATATTGTTGTCAACAGAATTGATGACGTTATTATGCCCCGCGTCGTTAGTATTAGTATATATATATATTATATATAGTAAAATAAAGAAGCCCATTTATATAAAACAAAATTATTAAATTTATATTGAAAAATTAGTAGTATAAGTAGAATAGACATTCAATAAAATATAATAATATATCCATAAATCATGCAATAGATTAAAGGTAATATTGCAAAAATCATAACATATAATATAGCGCTATGTTTTAGAACATAGCAAAAATGTGCAGGTAGAACTTCTTTTTCATTAATTAAAAAAAGACTTATTAATGGTTGAAATAAATTAATGTACATAGATTATTTAAAATTTGAATGTTTACTTCATAGAACTTTCAGAACCCTCCCAAAATCAATAGTCTTTATAAGCTATAGCCAAAAACGAATTAGGGTATATATTTACGCTTATACATTTAAGTTCTTATTATGGAACATCTAAATTGTAATATAAGACAACAAACCTGAACGTTTATGTAAATAATTTGAATATATTTTGTGTAGTAGATAGTGATTTCGGGTTGTGAATGCTCCAATCCAAAGAAACCATGGCAGCAATAACAAAAAAAGATGCATCAAAGATTGTTAAAATTCTTTATTTCATTTACAAATGTTATATTTTTTAAAAATCTGTAGAATATTTTGACTGTGACAAACAATATCAGGCATTTCTTGTTAAATACACTATAATAAATTAATTTAAAATATGTAATTTGTTAAATATTATAGGCTACTAAAGTGAGTCAAGGTTCTAATACAAGGTTCCATGCTTGCAATATTATCTAATACTAACGTACATAAAATAAAAGAAAGATGGAAGTATTTTTTTATGAAAAGGTTTATTTATTAAAAAAATTAATTCTTGATTTATATTATATAAAAACAATATAAATCAATATTTAAAATTAACTGAATGTGCACATAATATTCTCAAGTAAAAAAGTAACGTTTTCAATAGAACTGTGGTCATTCTTACGTAGATAAATATCGTCAAACATAACTTAAATTAAAAACTATGACAATATAGCAAGCTATGCATTTCACATATTAAACAACCAACGTTTTCTAGAATAAACAATTGCAAGAGGAACAGGAGATTTAGCGCCATAACTCTTTAAAAAATATTAATATAATTATATTGAAGTACATATTTTATTATCATAGCACACAAATGGCGAATAGAAATAAATAAAACTACAATATCTGTTAAATTATCAAATAGTGTCCAGCATACAGAGTTTGCAGTTAAAAATAATAAAACTGTACACTGAAGTAATCAAATCACATGTATATAAAGATTTAATAAATTAGTTAAAAAATGGAAATTAATAGTAGTTTATATTCAAAATAATTTTAGTGCAAATTTTGATATATTAAAGTCAAAAATTTGGATTAAAAAAGTAAGAAATGCTGATGAAAACTGGGAAACCTACCTTTGCAGTTGACATGCAAAGATTTTCAGATGAAACATGAATGATATCAATGATTAAATAACAACAGTCATGTGGCTAATTTAAAAAATGACAAGAATGTATTCTCCAGCACCGTAAAAAACGATAAAAAATTAACTTCGGAACCAAGAGAGAATGTAAGGATACTTGAGCTTAACGATTATGTAAAATTCACAATTGTCGCAGTCCGAATGGACGACAGAATTGGTCTTAATGAGACAGATCCTTATCGGTATAAAGTCTTGAGACTGCATACAATTGAAAGCGTTGAATCGCTCTAACCGGTTTACTTGCATCTTGGTGTGGTGAACACCGAGCGAGTGATTGCTTGAAGAATCTGCCTGAACGACATCGCATCCTTTAAATAGAACTTGCAGGCAACCATGTCTGGAAATAGGATAATGATGTTTTTGAAAGAAAAAAAATTTAACCCTTCGTATGTGGAGGGGAAGAAGGGGGGGTGGGGGGGGTATAGCAATTTTTTTCAAAGAAATTAAGTTTTTGATTGAACTATATAATGTATATGACCCTGATTTTTTACTCAGTGGCTAAAATACTTTTATCTAACTAAAAAACATAACAAATATAATTTCGAATATTTTTACATAACAGAGAAAATGGTATTATTATTGAACTATTGAACGCCCCCCCTACAAAGTATGTCCACGTACGACGTGTTAAAGAGTGGTTAAACTCCGAGGCAGGGGCTATGGAATGGCAGGAGAACATGATTTTACTCTAATTATAATAATAATTTAAAATGTGACTATTGTAATGAAAAAAGGTATTAATAATCTGTTTTCTTATTATTTCCAATTATAATATTAATTATAATGTAAATGTGACTAATAATTATGACTATTATAATATGAAAAAAATTAATAAAAATTATGTTTTCTTATTTTTTATAATATTTAAAATAGTTTACAAGTTATAAAAAGTTAAAATATATTTTACTTTTAATATTACACTGTTCAGGTGTAATTAAGTGTTTACGGATGGTGTACAAATCGGTTTACGATATTTACGAAAAATAGTATTATTCTGCTTAATTATGCGTAATAATATTGTTCACATGTAAAATGTATAGTCTATTTAATTTTAACTTATATTTAAGAGCTATTATTGTAGTTGCTATAAATTGCTAGAAACAATATCAAAGATTATATAAATAAAATAAATAATAATTGTTTAAAGATAGTGTATATTACAGAATACAGAGATTTTTATTACACGGAACTTCAAAAATAGTTATATAGCTGACGTGAAGTGGAATGAAAAAATATAAACCGAAGTTGTATGAGTGTACATTGATTGGAAGAGACTCTAATAAAGAGGCACAAATAAAGCAAACACAAATAAATAGGCAACCCGGAGAAGACTGAATTACTACCGGAGAACCTCTTAGAACTGTAACAATTACTGTAGGGGTCACTAGAGGCTGGCGACAAGTTTGTCAGAAAACAAGAATCAATCATATTCATAATATGATTCCTTGTGAAAAAAGGCCACATACAAGCGTTCAGTTGTCTCGAACCAAGAATAGATGCAAGATAAGTTGACTAATTCAATTGAGGATGCTGTGAAACTTACATACAGCATTAAAGTCTTAACTTAAAATCTCAGCGGACAGATACAATATATATCTACAATATATACAATAAAATAGTTGCATATTATTAAACCATAATTCTGCTCACAAAATAATCAAAGCGAAAAATTGCGTAGTGATTGTTTGGCAATATATGTACGACTATTATGAATTCATAAGTCGCAATTTGTAAAAATAAAAATGCTCAATTCGGACATTCATTTTTAAGAATTACATCCTTAATGACAATTAATTAAATTAATGATCTTTCCATCCTTATGATCCTTTAAGAATATGCTAATGTTGCGATATGTTTCATGTGTTATATACCACAATTTCTATATTTATAATTACTCAAACAGCAAAATGAACAATAAATATTGTATTCAATTCTTACCCAAAATAAGGATCGAAACCTTCACATTCCCTTCTTTTAATAACTTCGATTTCAAGTTGATTATTAGCCTTGACATAAGAGACTTTAAAATCGACCAGTTTCCTTGAATGGTGATCATCAATACTCCACTCGAGTTCACGATGAAGAATTTGATCTAAACATGAGATAGAATAGAAACAATATTATAACATAGCACTAAATAAGTAACATTGACCTATTTATTATTATCAACAACTACTGCTATATTTCGACTTAAATCAATACTTTGCTAGCACTGTAGAACGTGTAAAATTTAAAACTATAGGCTATTGGTATAGTAAAGACTTTCGGTAAAGTTTCAAAACGTTACTAAAGCAAATTTCAACTATTTAAATTAATATGACTTCGTTCATAATTGAAAATAAATCCAAAAAAAAAAAACTGTTTAGTCAATTGTTGCAATTTAATTCATTAAAAAGAATTTTTAAATATATAATAATATATTATTATTAGTATATAATTAAAATATAAAAAATGAAAAATAAACATAATTTAAAATAGATACAAACCAATGCCAAGACAACAGAATTAATACAATTATCAGGAGAGAATTATTGATCAATGTAAAATACAATCATCAGAAAGTATTATTGGTTTAAGAAAATTATTATCACAATACAAGGTTAACAGATTACTAATAGAACCTAACCATCCTAATAAATTAACACATTTTTATTCCATCAATGTCAATCATAACAATTTTAAGTAATTCATTTTTATTATATCTATACATGATTCCACTATGCGACCAATCTCGAAGTTTCTTGAACCTTGACCAGCGAAATTCTTACGCTTTTCCGCAATAATAACGCGGGATTGTGCAAGAAAAAATTGCACGCTTTCGAAAAAATGTCTCCAATATTCTTCCGGTAAAGCACCAAAAAAAGTGCTCGTAGAATCCTGCAAGAATCTTGCATTTCTTGCGCGGGATCCAAATGGATCTTGCAAGAATCATAACAAAAATATTACAAGGAACTTCGGGAATGGTTTTGCATATATTTAGAGACCGATAATAATATGTACGACCGTAAAATATGTGCTACAATAATATGATTATACACACAAATTACCAGCTGCTTCACTTTAAGGACAAAGTGTTACCGCCACCTTACCTCCCGGAATATGTGGATCCTCGAGACTCTTGAGTGCAAATGTGTAAATATTAACTTCCGGAATTTGTGTTTCAGTCTGGATTCGTTCCCCCAATGTCACAACAAATTTTGATGCACTTATATGTTGACCACGCTGTTCTTTAATCAATTTGATAAATTCCAGACATAATTTGGTGTGACCGTATCCAGAGTTGTTCTGATAAAAAAGGTATAATACAAATTAAAACAAACAAATGAAACATAAATACTTCACTCTTCAACATACAGCAGTATTCTATGAGCAAATTAACCGTATGCATTTTGCGTATTGGATTTCAATTAAACAAAGTAAGGTCGACACAAATTATTTTTCAAAAGTAGAGGAAGCATATAAAATCAGAGTCAACATGTTCACAAACGATTCAAATTATGTTAACACAAAAGTGTACTGTTGACTACGCTGAGCACGTACCTTTTTAGCAAACGAACAAGTAATCAGATCTGGCAATGTTATATTGTTGATACGTTATGCAGTTAAAAAAAGAGGCATTTTAGAAAAAATTGCGAGCAAACATTTTTATTTGATATATTTCAATTAAAATATGGATAAAAGTATAACGTGTTCAGCCCATTAATAATAATTCAATTGTAATCTACTATATTGGGTATAAAAGAATACGAGAGCAGAATTTTCACTAAAGTAAATAATACGAACTATCTTGTATTTATTTCCGAAAGATAGATATTTAAAAATAAAAACTATTATTTCAGTTAACTTATATATTATGTATATATAATAAACAAGCATGAAAGACCATTGTAACCTGAAAAGTATAATTTATGATTTTAATATGATTTTTATGATTTTATGATTATAATTTTGTTACTGAATACAAAAAATAAAAAATCAAAACGTGATATAATAATGTTAACTTTTTAATTAATATTTTGAGTATCATTTTCAATTCTTGATAATTTATTATATTACATATATACTATATATTATTTTCTGAAATGATATCAAAATGTACAAAATTCTATAAACAGAATATCATATTATTCCAGATTTCAAGAGTGTTATCAAGCATTACATCCTATAAAAAACAATTTTCTATGTATTAAATACTATGTTGTGTTGATATCGACAATACGACAAGGGTCGAGGTAACAATTTATTTTTAAATTAAATTCGTCAAATATTAAAGAATCTTCGGTATCTATTACGAAGGTTACTCTATCATGTACATACTATTTACTAAATGAACTAGGTAGACATCTTTAACATGAGGTTAACTTTAATTAAAACTACCGTTTAATGTATAATTTACTTTTTTCTACTCAGCTGTTAAAAACAACATAATCTAAGATGTCAAGTTTAAATATATATACAATATATTAAAAGAATTGTCTAATCAATTTTAAAGCAAAATTATAGTCATAAATAAAAAGTAAGGCTAATTTCTAAATATTAACTGAAGACTAACTGAATAAAATATAGTCACCATATAATTGAAATAAAAATGTATTAGGACTGACTACAAACAGGACTTCATATGTACTATATTCTGTGATTTGTGAAAACTAATCTAAGAGAATAATAATTCTAAGCCAACATTTTTCACTCACACTGGCCTGATATTCAAACGCTAACTTGTTGGGATTTGCCGTATATATAAGAAGCAGGTTGTCCCTGTCCGAGATACAAGACGCTTTGAAGGGTATGTTGGTCTCAACTCGACAAAAGTCAAGAAGCATGAGATTAAGAGCCGGTTTGTTTGCCTGTAGGATCTGGATCATCTCTCTGACACTCATTAACGCGTCGGGCTGTCCATTGACCTAGAAATGAAATAGGCGACCAATAAAACCATTCCAATCAGGGATCAAGAAAGACCGAGTAAACTAAAATATAAAACTATTTTCATATAAATAAATGACGAAAAATGTTATCAAATTGGATCAAAACATGTTAGTCAACAAGAATCATGATTACCTATTAACAAAACATGTGACATAAAATTCTTTCAAAAAGTACAAATTTATCACACCAATAGTAAGGCCCATACAATTGTATTGCTTTGTCATATGGTTGCATGATCACTAAAAATATATCGACTGGCAGACAAGTTTTATATTATATTGTATAGCACCATGTAGGCCACTATTGAAAACAAAACTATACGAAATTACAATAAACTATTATAGACATATCCAAGAGTAATATATCTGTGATAGTTGACTACACACTGTTCATAATTTAGTACTAACAAACTACTAATTAGCCCATACATAATACAAATATTTAAGAGGTCAATCAATTGTTTTCTTAAAAAGAAACTAATTGTTTTTCAACACATATATATATTTTAAAACTATAAGATTCTTGTAAAAAATATTTTAAAAAAACAAGTTCGAAAAACTGATTCCAAATAGCGATCATAACCCTAACGGGCCAGCTAACGACCATGAAGTAAACTAGTTGACTTTGTACATGACAGGTATAATATGCCCCATTATTAGACCGATTCCTAACGCAAACAATCTCATATTAAAACAGATCCTACTCGTCTGGCGTCGACGGGAACTATGTTGTCAAAGCCCGTAGTCTGGCACCCGTGCCCGGCGATGTAGAAGACGACGTAGACATTCTCATTGATCATTTTGGAGAAGCTGGTGAGCGCCATGCGAAGGTCTTTCAGATACAAATTGAATAGGGCGGTCACCTGGCAAGGCACATAATTGGGTTAGCATCAAATGTAAAGACAAACTCGAAGTCAAATTGATTCAAAGGACAGATAACATGCCTCAAACTAATTAAACAGAAAGCAAAATTCCGTATCAAACTAGAACGAGTGAAAGTAAAATGACAATATAGGCACACGATTATCAATTAGCATTAAAATAAAGTGATGTATATAAAAATGGTAAATAATATGACTGTTAAAAGTAGTCTAATAATAACCATCTATTTAATTTTTAATAATTAAAAAAATTATTAGGTCTAAATTTTAATAAATCTCATATTTAAAAAAATTGTTATAAAATATATATATATTTACAATAAAATTATATAAACTGTAAATTGTGTATCTTTTTTGTAGTTAAAACTGTGTAAAATGCATAGAATAAAACACAACTTCAGTTTATTATATACAAATACACTTTTGAAGCATGCAGGGTTTCCCACACCTCAGGCCTAAAAATATTCGATAGGTTTTCAGTAGAAAAAATAGCAATTCCATAAGAATGAACATAACCCACTAAAATATAGAAAAAATAGTACATCCTCGTATATTATTTAATCTTCAATCTTTTATTTCATGGATATATTAAATGAATCTATTATATATATAAGGTAATAATAATTTGAAAATAGAATTTAAAAGTTATAATAACTTGATTGTAGTATCAGAATTAGATGTAAATAAACTCAAAAAAAAAATGTCTACGAAATGTCTAGTATTTAAATTCCATAGATTTTCCATGCATAGAATTTGATTTTCATAATTCCACATCTGTTCCAGAAGTCCATAGGGTGTGGGAACCCTCAACATGTTTAAAATAAACTAGAAGATATTTAATAGAAATAATACTAAAACTCACTTCAAAATTCAATTCTTTAAGTTGTTCTGCTATTCTTGGGATGTCATAATTAGGTGCACAGAGTGTTTCGTAAGGAAGTTGTGATAATCCATATTTCATCTCACCGATTAACAGAGCCAGTTTGCGTACAGCTGAAACAGTAATGATCAATTTTCATAAACTGGAAATTATCGAGGTAAATTAAAGAAACAATAATTTAATAAAATAAATAATTATGAGAAAATTATACATATTGCGAGGTTTTTATCACTAATCCATGTATCTAAAAATCTAATAAAATGACAACACCAAAAAGCATTGATTCATTTCTTTTCAAGTTAATAGCATGTTTTATTTTTATAAAATGGTTGGTAATCAAATATAACTGAGCAATAAATACGCAAAAATATATCAAATAAACCACTGACTGTAAACTACATTTAAACATATAAAATTGATAAAACTTTCAATAAACATATAATTTTATCTAATTAAACAAATATAGTTTTTTTTTAGTAGAAATACTTAAACAATGTGCGTACAAAATATGCTATATTTTGAAAAAGTAGAAAATTACATAATAACAAAATAAACCAAATTATTTTAATAATGCATAAAACTACAATTATAATTAATTGCAACTCGCAAAATCACGGTACACAGACTTTTACTATGATTAATTGAATAAAATATAATTTTTTTCAGATTTAATAACAAGTTACATGACTAAGTTGATGTAATAACTTAAGCAAGCTCATCATGGGACATGCTGACAATTTTGCTAAACTGCTATTTGGAAACGACGAGTCATATTGTGTTATTTTCCACGTCCGAATTCTTTTTAATCTTAGAATATTCCATGCCGGCGGGTATACTGTGATAAATTCTATGAGAAAATACATATCTACATATCAACGACTGAGAAGTAGGCAGTTGACCCACGCTTTCTGGTGCTAGGCGACACCACAACTGGTGGGGCCGGGCTCTGTAGGGGGCACTGGGGTTCCGGTGTAAAGACGAAGTTACTGACGGGTGGAGGTCTCAGGATGCCCGGGAGAACTGTCAACTCGATCTCGCAGGATCGCACCAGGGGATGGCTCGAGTTATACACGTCGCAGCGATAGATACCTGATAACGAAGGTCTGGAGGGGGGGAGTGACAGACAAAAGGGTCAGGGCCAATTACAGATAATTATTTGCAGTCAAACATTATTAGGGAAATTACTTTCAATTAGCCTAAACATAATATATTAGCATGTCTGCGGGATTCACTCGCAGGTGGGGAGGACTATCACTTTATCCCGATATGTATGGATATGGTAAATATATAACATGTGAATAATATTGAATTGATAAATGAATTCCAGTTGAATGATGTGAAGCATGAACCATGCAACTTAATTCAAATTATAATTTAGGAAAACGTATAATAGCGCGAACATCATGTATAAACATGATGTTCACGCTATTATACAATCGAATTTCGGGTTTTTCCAGGCTAATAATTATCATTTTCCTGTTTTTTCTCTACCAAAACTAGCAAAAAAAACTAATGACAGCTCATCAAGCCAGGGTTGCTTAATTCCCTGCGGTCATAATAGATGTGCTTAGCGTAAAAGAAGTCAATAGCAGCAAAAAAAGCAATGTTAGTTGAAAATGACAAAAGACCAATTCCCGGCTTTCATTCAGTAAATAGCTAAATTCCCGGCTTTTTCCTTGAATTCCACAAATTCCTGGTTTTTCCAGGTGGCTTGAGCATTTTCCAGGTTTTTCTCGATCGCCGACACACTGTTTATAACATAATAATTAATACTAGCATAACAATTTAACCATTATTATTTTCATACCTACAGAATTGTCAAAAATAAATAAACTTCAAAAATAAAACTTTAAACTTATTATTTAAAAATTGCATACATAAATCCAACAACCTTTCTTAACGTAGGTAACACAGTAAATAAAAAGATTTCAGCCGCATTTACCAAGTTTAGGTCATCCAGCATGAATCATAGATAGATAGATACGTCTGTCATTTTATATTTTGTCAAAATTTAGGGACAAATTCTAATAAACATTAGCGTATTAATCATTAAAATTTGCGTACAGTTCAATTTTTTATAAATAAACAATACTAATGTGATTTGCATTCAATTATAAATTTGAAATCTTTATAGGAAAACCACACCTGTATCAGATGCTAAATGAATTGCCGAAAGACAACTTTGGATAACATGAAAATTCATGGGAACTTACTTGGCGCGCTCTATCACAAGCTGGGACTGACTCAAACGTGTATTGTTCGTCAGTCGTTCTGTATTAAATTCCATCAGACGATGGGAGTCACCATTGGAATCATATAAACCCCAGTTGAATTCCGGATCAGGAATTCCCAAAGCAGTGACATGTAGTACAACTCGGTCGCCCTCATTAACAGTAATAGTGTCCTCACTGCGATCAACAATTTTAACGGGAACTGGAAAATATACATATTCACAAACAAGGTCATGCAACAACTATTTACATTAACAAACCCTTCATATATATATAATTTAAAATGGATAAAGAGTATGGTATACTAGCACAAAACATATTTGCACAAATTAATATCAGTTTAAGACTATAACATCACAAATAACAGATTTTTAAAAGGTAACTTGAAATCTATTGAACGGCAAAAATAGATTTATTTGTGTTATTGATTTTACACATGAATATTTATAATCCCATAAATTTAAATAACAAAAAGCTGTCTAGTGCACTCCTGATAAATATTTATAAACGAATATTATAAAATAATAGAATAATATAATACGTATAACTATAATTTTCCTCAGAAGATTTACACAGCATTGAAGAATATAATTAGCAGCATTGGAGCACATAGCCCTGAATTTCGCACTGCCTTCAAGACTTGTTGACTCATTGGGAACTTATCAGAAAATAACCGGTGATGCCGCATGAAGAAATATGTTGCAAGATAGTCATTCAGAGTGAAATCCCACATCCAAGTTCGATGAGAGGTGAGTATAAGTTTGTTCTCACAAATTGACCTTTCCATATCGGATCGCTACCGGATAAAGTCAGACACAGTTTCATAAAAATAGTGAGATAAGACTGTTTTCAACCATCCGGAGGAACCATTCCAAACACTTTAATCCTAAAAGTATTAATATGATTAACAACATAATTATAATCTTTACATACGGCTTCATCATCTTCTTATCTGAAAGAGAGTCATTCTCGTCATTATCACCTATTGTAACTCTGCTTGTGGGAGCCACTCCCCAAAGGATCGCAACACAGCAATAACATCGATTTCATTTAAAAAAAAACAAAAAAACAGAACCCAGAAACATAATGAGACTTTCCACACCTAATGAATGTGCTGAGCATTATTTAAAAAACTTACTTTTTCATTGTTAACAAATTGGTATTTTCCTCATATTTTCTAATATTTTAAAAATAAGTTTTCTTCACGTTTTCTCACATTTTTAACAAAATGGCTATTTTACATACATTTCCTTATATTTTCTCACACTGGACTATCCCGTAGAAAGGGTTTAACGAAAATTATAAGAAAATCAATATATATAATAGTTAACCAAAATATATCTTTCTAAAATAAATAAAGTAGTGTCACCCACATAGACAGCTTATTAAAGTTCCCCTTTAGATAACAATGACAAATAAGTGTAATATTACCGGACGCTGTGTTAGCATAAAGCGTGTTTTGATGCAAAAAACAAGGTTAAGGAGATAAATGAGAATATGAATATAGCCTTAAATAACTCACAAAACAAACTGGATGAAAAAGTAAGCAACACTCTATCAATTTTTTTAAATATAAACGCGTGATTTCCACATTGCAATCCTAATCTTTACAGAAAATCAACCAGTAACAATAATTTAAGAATAACATGTCATATTATAATCCATTTAAACAAACGTGTTATGCTACTCACTGCGCTCCCTAAATTAATATGTTTAAATAAATTTAAATTTCATTGCTATTTAAATACATTTAGGCTGGTTTTCGCGAATATAATTGTTGTGATTCTTTGTGATTCTTTGAATTTAATCATAATGATGAATATCAGAAGGAAGATAATAATGATAATCATTATTTTAAAAATAACTAGCCATTAAAAATACACATTCAGAGTTTGTACGCTTTTAATGTCATTAAATGGTAGAAACAAAATTCAAGACATTTGAGGACATCTTTTTAGTTGTTGTTACATGGCTTAACGTGATATCAATTTTACAGAGTCCCCGACGCAATTTTTGGAGACCTTCCTATACTTAAATAAGACATTATAGTAGCTATTTTAAACACACATAATTAATCAAACGGAATAGTGTTATTGTCCGAAAATATACTTTACGAGGGTTACAGATTAAGTATGTAACAAATATTTTGTAATGACAATTTTTGTCACAATTTTTTTTAATATTTGCTATTCCACTTTTAATACATTTTGAGTCTCTTTTGTAGATACTAAAACTACAGTATTCAATTTACAAAATAAAACATCACAACAACAACAAATGATTTGATAACGAAACAAAAATGTGCATAAATTGAAATAAGCATTATAAATAATAGTATACTCACCAGACTTAACAAGGTAGAGGAGAGCGTTGATGTTCCCCAGCTGGTACAGAGCGCATGCCAGCCACTCGATTGTCCAGCGAGTGTCGTGCGCTGACAGATAGGAGAGAGCCGCCATTGAAGGGTCCGACGACAATTTCGATGGCCGATCGAGGAATTCGATAATTGTCGGCATACTTAGGACAAATCAGGAAAACAGTTTTAAACAATGCTATAATAAAATGTTTATTTCATAGACTTACGGTTAGGGTTAGAAGCTAAATCAAGCTAGGTGAACACAAACCACTGCAAATAAATCGCAATTCACTTTTGACTTTTCATTGTAACCGAAATTGTTAAGAACACATAGATTGTTTCAAACTTATTGAACCAATGAATTAATTGTATAAAATGAAATTTCAAAAATTAAATTCATAATATATATCCAACATGATCAATAATTATACATTGATAAAAAAATTCTTAATAGTAATTGCAGTGGAAATTAAATAATTTTAATAATTAAACAAATATTCTCTCGACTAAAATTTTAAAATAATATCTAAAAAATAATAATCGTTTTGTATTAAAATATGAATTATCTAAAATAATTAATAAGCGATAAATGGTCACCAATTAATTATTATAATTGTCGATTTGTCCTTTTATTAAATGCTTACAAAAATAATCATCCATTTGTGATTTGTTTTATAAAATACTGCTTAACAAATTTCGTAGAGCAAAATTGTCTCCACATTTAACAAAACGTATATTATAGCATACTGTTACACTTTATTCGTTAAACTATCTAATCAAAAACACATTTAAAATGTTACCATTTGTTCTAACTGTGTCATAAATAAAAATATTATTTTAATTTTTCCTCTAATTTCACCTAAAGTAAACGGTGGTGACAGAAAAATATAACCACATCTTAGATCTCTTCTCTAAAAAATGTGTATATAAATATGATTAAAATTATTTAATTTATTAATACTATACTCATAATAATATTAGTATTTATACATATAAATTATTATATTTATAGAAAAAAACTATTATATTTATAAATAATTAATAAGTGTTTAAAAAAATTATTTTACTACAAATAAATACCCGTTTTTGTTACAATTTATCACCTTTTGCCTCATTTCAATATCACTCTTGTTACTGTTACTATTATTAAATTAAGCTATTTCGTTGCTACCAAATAGAATTAGAATGCTATAATCTGTTTCTAACACAATACCGTAATTATATTATATAGTGCTATCTTTATTCTCACAGACAGTACACAACGGATATTTAGTAAAGAAATAGTTTTATCCAATCAACATAGCCGAACGCTTATGTTAACAATAAGAAAACTAATTACACCGTAAAACGCATTATTCTGCAGCCATAAATAGAATCAATTATATTCTTACTCACTCATAAGTAAATAGAACATAATGCGGATGTATAGATTAAAATAATGTTTTAACCTATAGCCTATACATCAATATTATAATTTGCGAAAACAAACAATTGTAATTAAAAACATGCTATTCATTTGCAGGCATGCCCAACATATTTTATAAAAGTCGCAAACAATTTAAAAAAATGGAATGATCGATGCTATTAATAACCTGATATATTGTGAATTACCTAAATTACACATAGAAAGTTTAGTGTTGACATTGATCTTTATAAACATGTACGTGTGTTTATTGTACCTAATTAGTATAGTTTATTTTATACTATGCAATAATCGAATCATTATTGATTCATTATTTTCACCGTAAAGCAGATTATTGCACTAGGGCGAATAATAAAAGTCTTTATTGCATTATTTGAAAGTGTTTATTGCATACTTTAAACAATAATATTCAACATTAAACATGAATTAAATATTTTAACAACAGCAATTATAAATTAATGACAACATTAGAACAATTTGTAATATTGACAACCTGAGAATCATTTCTTGAATCATTTTGAACTTTCGATGTACGATTGATAGTTGTGATAAGCAAACTTAGGTACTGCGCCAATTGTATTACGACCCATCACCTGCTCAGAAAACTTCTCGGACTTGACATTAAATTCCGAAAAAAACGTCCAGTCTTCACACTAATTAAGTTTGCATACGTCTGAATGATTGTGTATGGACAAGAGGAGGGCGACGCTGACGTGGAAATTTTGGGCACGGTAAAATAAAAATTTGTCTTCCCTTTTGGGTCCGTTTTGCTAGTTTTAACAAAGACTG
>JAUZND010057664.1:0-21702 GCA_034780555.1 Coelogynopora nodosa
ATTCATTTTGTATCCTTTTAACTCTAGTATGCTCCCTAGCCGTATCCAGAATTTCATTATACAAATTTAAAAGTTCACTCATTGAAATGTTCCTAGGTTGTAGTGTCATTTTTTTATCTATTTTTACCCATTGTCGCAAGATCACCATTTCATCACCATCATCTATTTCTACGTCACGTGGGCACTCTAAGCAGTTACCTTCGAAACATATTGAATATAAAGACGTGCTACATAATATAGATGTCCAATCCAGTTCTCGATCCAATAAGTTAGTAATATATTTAAAATTTTCATGAATTGTACATTTGCATTGGTCTGGTGGTGTGTCTGCCAAAAGTTCTACGTTTTTCGGTCGGTATTTACAGAAATTTGAGAAACTTATAAAATTCTCGTATTCACTAATGTATATACCATAAGCTCCTCTTAAATAATGCATGAGATACAATCTTTCCTTTGTGACTTTTTTCCCTTCTACCCAAATAACCTTTGTTTGTGTCGGAGACGTCCATGATACGTCGTTCCTTAAATAAAACAGTTTTAGCGTTTTTATTGTACTATTCGTCACGGTTAAGGTTTTGTTTTTTCTTTTTGATGTCGCCAAATATCCTTCTTTTTTAAATAAAATTCTTGATTGTCGTACAATATATGTGGTTATATTTTGACTTTTTAATTCTTCAAAAACCTGCTTATTAGACCAGGAGATTGGCAGAAATGGTATTAATTGGATTTTTTGAGACTTTTCGCATTTACTTAACTTTTTTTTAATGTTTTCGACGAGGAAGTTGCAATCTTTACATGATTTATAATTATCATTTTTTGAATCTACATATTGGTTACTAAATTCGATTCCAGTGGCTATTTCCATAGGTTTCTTCAGGGCATCTGTTAATTTAATTAATTTGTTTGTAGCATATTGAATAGTTTCCATTTTATTTAATTTGTTGATTTTGATTGGTGAAGCTCCAAATTTAGAAATCGTTTTATTAAACTCATCACAAAAATCTGGTTTGTACACAAACGTTTCTAAATAATTGTTTAGCATAAAATATAATTTTAATTTTACCGTTGCTACTTTCTGCGAATTCCTGGGATGCTATATTATGATCTGAAACTTCATCAAAACACCGAACAATAACATCATCCTCAAATATTTCCTCTCCATATGTGTCAATAATTTCATTATCATGCCTTCCAACCACAATACCATCCCCTTCATCCACAATATCATCCTTTATCTTGTAGTAATGTAGCCTACATTCGTTACACCACATGCTATAAATAGGCAAGTTTAAAACAGGAGGAACTCTTCTTAAAGATTTACTACGTTTTTTGCCAATGTGTAAATTAAATTCGTTACAACAATAAATGGCCATATATTTAAAAATTTAGAGTTGATAAAAATAATTATGATATTTAAATTTTAAATTAAAACATACATTTTACATAAAGTTCCAATTTAATTTAAATTTGTAGTCAACGTAACTAAAATTAATTATATAAAATATTTTTAAAGTATTTATAAACTAACCTTATGATCTAAAAACCACTATCAAATTTATATTAGAAGTTCAAAATATATATTTCTATTAGTGTACGAAGTTAGAACATTTTTTATTAGCACAATTTGGATATACAGTATTTGAACTTATATTTACGTATGACTGTGTAAAAATTCCCCTGAAACTACAAATATGTAGACAGTAATTATTTTATCATATATTTTAAATTTCAGAGTCATCTCGTAAATATTGCAGAAGTTATGATATAATATATATAAAATATGAGCGACAATAGAAAATTCTTTTCAAACTTTGAGCGTCCATATCTCTATAACGACTAGAATTTGGTGACTTATACTTTACAAAATTAATACCACTAGTTGTGTCTACATATTCATTTCATTTATGTTAAATATTATCACTACGCTGCGGGTAATTTTCATATATTTTGTCTAATTTCAGAAGAATGGGCCATTAACTTTATCCACATTTTTAAATATTTTCAAATCACTATATCCTTGAACTTTTTAAACATAATCGTAAACAAAATAAACGTATTTATATCAGTTTTTTAAGTTAATTATAATGTATATAGGTATTTTTGAAATTATTTTTTTTGAACACCACTAATGTGTATATAATCAATTAAAATAGGGGGTATCAAATTTAGTAACCGTGGTGACATTTTATTTGTTTTTTGCCTCGATTTTTGAAAAAATTAAGAGAAACAAATTATAAAGTATACTTTTTAGATTAAACTATAGAGTCTATAATTTAAAATAATATAAAATTTATACTATAAATTTATAAATTGTTATATAACATAATTATTAATTACATAATTTTCCATTGACATGTTTTTTTTCAAAAATCAATAAAACTAAGAGCATACTAAAAGCGTACTTATAAAATATGTCAGCTAAAAATGTCACAAAATGTCGATAACTTATTGATTTAAATTTTAAAATCTTAAAGTTAAAATTACAAAAATAAATGATTTTAAAATAATATTATAATAAATAATAAATAAAATTTCTTTTTATAAAAATAATCAGAAAGTTTACGAACCTAAAATTACTCTAGACCAGTCGACTGCAATTTAGCTGTGATTTAATGTCAACCACCTAGATTATACAGTGTAGTATAATAAATAATATTTTTTATGGGTGATTTATTAATTAATACTAATTTAGTTTTTATTATAGATTTAGATTAAGTTTTATTATAGAATTTATTTATAAATATTTTTGCTTATAGTATCAATATCGGACATTGCAATTCATTGTAAGATAAACAAAACATTTTAAAAAACGTTGACAAATAAATTCATTTATAAATATTTATAATTTTATTCAAATATTAAAAGTGTATTAATTAGTATTAAATAATACAATATTGTGCAAAATTGTGCAAAATTCACAGCATTTTAACATTTTTTGCATACAAAAATAAATAAATCGTGTAATTTTATTGTTGTCGATATTAATACTAATAGTAAATTTATACACACTATAGAGTACTATATAAATATCATAAAAGAAGAACCGACATTATAATATTATTACAACAATTGAAAATAATTGTTTCATATCAGTTAATTTTATACATGTTACAATTTGTTACAAGAATTGGAATATCCAACGATATTTTACAAACAAATATACACATTTCGAAGGGAAATTAATCTTAAATTAGTTTTTGGTTGCAAGACTATTAAAATGGAATCGTTAAAGGTTATTTTTTTATTAAATAAAAATTACAGGTGTATTAAACATTTATTAATCAATGAATAATGATATTATTAGCAGAATTAGTTGATTGGAAGGTTTTTTATTTTTTAAAAAGAAAACAAAAGATCAATATTAAAAATAATTTGAAAAAATTTATAAAAATATTAAAAGTTGGAAATTTTGATCTTTTGAACTTTTCTATTAGAAAAAAAAGGCTGACGGAATAATTAAAAAAAAACTCGCTCAAAAATTAAAAATAAGTATACTTTTGTATCACATTAAATTTAAATATTTTAAAAACAAATTTCCATTGTAAATGGAATTATAAGTAACTTATTAGTAATATATAGTTATTAATAACTTGTTAGATAACACAGACTAACAATTTTAACATTTTTTCCCAACATTCTACTATAATGTATATACGTTAGAAGCAGAAAAAAATTCTGAATTTAATGATATTTATCTGGCATTTCAAAGATCCAAGAGTTCCATAACAATGTAGATTAAAAATGGTAGTTTTTTATGTAAAATCAGGAAATAACCAAGAAAAAACAGTATTTTTGCTGTATATAAGTTGTTTAATACATTATATTACAATATTAATTTCATTTTTCGAGTATATAAAGGCTATGCTTTAATTATATTGACTTTAAATTTTAATCAAGAAAGAAATTTTTATAAGGGACATACTTAAAATATATACCTCTTTTACAAATGGCCGACATTCTGTAAAACTAAAACGTTATTGTATCTGGCCAAGTTCACTGATTATAAAACGGTTTACATGATACAACAAAAGTCCGCGGTTTCGTAGAAGAAGAGCTTTAAAACTAAAACACTAGAGAAAATATGTAATTTTTTTTAAAATAAATTTTATGTAGAGATTATTAATTTTAAACAGATATTCCCCTATCTTATGTAAAATATCTATAAAATTAAATTTCTTTTTTATACCATATAAATAAATGTCACAACGTAGAAAAATTTATTTTAAAACCATTTTACAATTTCATGATTGAAAAACTTTAATTGCGTTATGATTCTATAGTTACATTTATAATACATGTATACTTTTTTGAAATGTATACTCTATTCTTATTGGCCGTACTGTTTCATTAAATACCTCAAAAAGTACTGAGCATAACAAGGTAATATATATTGTTAGAATTCTCTGTTCTATGTGAATATTTATAGGATAATTTTCAAAAGAATGTTTTATTTAGTGTTGGTCTGTGTAATTATTATTATTAATAGAAATTATTGACCAGTTTATTAATAATTATAATCATTAATCAATATCGATTAATATGGCTAATACAAGGTATTAGCAAAATCACCTAGGCTAAGTATATCATTTAAAAAATGTAGATAAAGTATTTAACATTAATAATCGATAATTTTTTTAATAAATTTAAAATTTGTCAATAATGTAAGAAATTTTTATGTAAAGCACGTATATAATAAAATATAATTATACCTTGTATTCATTTTATTAATTTGATTAGTTCCACATAATTAATTGCTTTATTAACACAATCTCAAATTGACATAATACTCAAATGGTAAATATTTTTTTTCTTATTCATCAAGGAATAAATAATTATAATGGTTTTTTAATTAAATTCTACAGTTGATTTAATGGAAAGAATTGACATTCTTTGTACACAAGTTTACAACTTGCTTAACCTGACTTGATTTATTTCCTTTATGTTACATTCCCATTGCACAATATATTGAAAATGTAGAAATACTGTACTAGGTGTATTTAATTTATTGAGTTTTTTTAGAATGCAATTTTTATTATTTGGTTGTGTGTTGATTTGTTAACGCACAATACAAGTAGAAAATGTACGTTGTACGCTTTTCAAATTTTTAAATTTATAAAAATATACGTTTTTAAAATAATAATTATCATCTCTGTAGAAAATTTTCAAGTAATTCCGCAACTAAAGTACATTTTTATGATTATGATAATTATAAAATACGCTTTACACCAAGTTTGATAATGTAATTATATTTTTTAGGAGACGGGTGGATCTGATCGATAAATTATTGAGATTCAACAACATATAAGCTGAATTTTCAACGAGCAAGGTGGAAGATAGGAGTAACAAATATATTAAAATATCTATATTTGACTGGTTAATAACAAAACAATACTGATAAAATTTTCTTGGAGATTCTTGAAAATTTTTCCAATTTATTTATCCTAGCGTCAAAAAATTTAAAAAAGTTTTACAAATGCATAAGGTATGTAGTAAAAATGACTCAAAATGTGTTGGTGGAAATGTGAAATTTGAAAGAAAAGTAAAGAGAAAAAGACTCGACATTTTTGCAATTGTTGATTCTTACCCGCCGTTTAAAAAATGTCTAGATTGTTTCCCGCTGAGAGTAGTTGTTTTGATGGTTTCGATGATGGTTTTTTATTATTTTCACACTACATTATCGAGCCTGGAATGCGATAAAGGTTTTTTAATTTTTTGTTTAAGTTTTCCTTTTTTTTTCATATTTTCATATTTTAGAATTCAATCATCACAAGTTTAAACTGTTAAATATTACTGCTACGCAAAACACACACGAAGATAGTCTTTTGCTCGGTTGCAAGTTTGAACAAAATAATTATTACGGATTATGGATATTTTTCTACCTTTTAGTAATTCTCACAACTTTTATCGGCATTGCCATTATTTGTGACGACTTTTTTGTCCCTTCACTTGAAACTATATCAGAAAGACTGAATCTTTCTGAAGATGTGGCAGGAGCGACGTTTATGGCCGCAGGTTCGTCTGCACCAGAGCTGTTTACTTCTGTTGTTGGTGTAACATATGAAACGGATGTGGGTGTAGGGACAATTGTTGGGTAATTTTATTATTAAATTTTACATTAGAGGGAATTTTACTCATTTTTAGGTCGGCTTTGTTTAATATTTTTATCATTATTGCTTTCACTGGTCTATTATCAAAAGGAGTAATTTTTTATGTTTAAAATTGAAGATATTTAAATAAAAAGTAAAAATGAACGAAATAATTGTTCAAATAAATGACCAAATGTATTTAAATTTGAAAATGCTTAAAAAAAATTGTTTTAAAAAAGTATTTGAATAAAAAGCAATAAATTTAAAATTTGAAAACTATATTAAAACATCTTTTAGCTATTAGAACTCGATTGGAAACCATTGGCCAGAGATTGTTTTTTCTACTTTCTATCAGTCTCTTTTTACATTGGTTTCAGCTATGATGGATATTTTGAATACTATGAGGCCATTTGCTTGTTAATTCTCTATGCCCTGTACATACTTTTGATGTTTTTCAATCAAAAACTTATGCGTCTATTGGACCGTATTCCATGCAAGTATGAAAATAATATAAAAAATAAAAAATAAAAAATTTTTATTTAAATAGGAAAAAAGCCATCACTCCTGAAACTGTCGGCTCTGTGAAAGCTACATCATTAAAAGCCACGTCAGAAATGGGGCATACAGCAGAATCACAAGAAAAAAAGAAACGAGTACTAAAACATTTTTAATAAAAATATTAAAAACATGAAGATAATATTGATATAATAATTATATTATAGTTTTCTTTGGGCCCAGGAGGACACGCAAGACGTCTTTCTTTAATTTCCCAAAAATCTGACGTATTGGATAAAAGAAGTCACTTTTCTAAACACAACACTCTTGTAACACTAGTAATCGACAGACGTTATTAATATAAATTAATTATATATTATTTTTTTATATTAAAAAAAATAATTAGATCGAAGGAAGCAATCAGCCGCAATCGTCCAAAAACTCTGAAGTAAGAATAGAGACTGTTGAAAATGTTAAATCTTCAAATTCCAATTTTGACGATGATGACCATCCAAAAATGGACAATTATGTAGATAATTATGACGATAACGTCGTCGCTACAAAAGAAGTCTCTTCGGAAATGGATGAAGAAGCCAAGGCTAAACACTCAATAATAATTACTGAACCTGAACCTGAACCTCATGAAGAAAATGTTAAAAACTCTCCACAAAATCAAGAAGAAGAGGAACAAGAAAGTGAAGACGAAGGTATTCAAATTTGTTGCTGTAATACATGTCCAATGATCAGAACAGAAGTACCTTCTAGTGAAGATTTGAGAAATGAATATACAGTAAAAGGGTGGTTGAAGTTTATTCTAAAATGGTTTTTGTTTATTGAAGCTTTTCCGTTTGTGGTATGTTTTTCTTGGACCATCCCCGATTGTGGACGTAATAAATACAAGTAATAAAAAAATATAATTATATAATATATATAATTTATCATTTTAGAAAGTATTTCATTGTTAGCTTTATCGTTTCCGTCTCGTGGATAGCCATAATCAGCTATGCAATGGTCACATGTGTTACAAAATTAGGATGTATTTTGAATATAAATGATTATACTATGGGTCTCGTCATTATAGCTATTGGAACGAGTGTCCCAGTATGAAACATGAAAATTATAATTTTAAATTTTAAATTTTAAATAAAATTTATAATTAGGATGCCATTAGTTCGATACTTGTCGCAAGAGAAGGATATGGTGATATGGCTGTTTCAAATGCGATTGGATCCAATGTATTTGACATAAACTTGGGATTAGGACTACCATTTCTAATTAAAATTGCCATTGATGGTGGAAAAGCAATCAACCTTCTTTCTAAACAACAAAGAGTTGGTTGTATGTAAATTATTTTTTACTTAAAATTTAGCTGGATTATGAATCCACCAAAATGGTCATTATACCTCACGTTAAATTTGGCTTACTGCTTTTGGGACTATTAATGCTGACAATTATAATATTTGCAATCAGTAGATTTGTATTATCAAAAAAAGTATCAATTTCCTTCATTGTGCTGTATTTTCTATTTATGATATATGCCTTTATACAAGAACTTTACTGTGTCGGATATTTAGACAAGTATTGCTAGTGGAGGACTGTTTTGAATTTAAATCAACCTTTATCAAATATTCAAATTAAACATTGTATTATTTTTTCTTGATAAACATTTTATTGGACCGGTTGTAGGATTTAATATTATATTTTATATTTTTTGAGAATATTTTTCAAATTTGTATATATTAGAATCATTTATTTCGTGGAATTTTGATTTTTATTCAAACGTTTTCAATTTTAAACACATTTTATCATTTATTTCGTGAAATTTATACTTTTCTTAAAATTTTATAATTTAAAAAGGTAAGTATTAATTGTTTATTAATATACTAATAATAAATATTTACATTTCATCCTTATTTAATTTTTCAATATCCGTGTCTTTTAAAATCTTAAAATCTAATCCAATTCCACCAACTTCTTTTTGTGCTTTTTTAATTGCATTTTGAATCATTTCAGTCACTGATTCGGCACAATTTTCAGTAATGAATGCTAAAAAAAAGCAAAAAATTAAAAATGTCTTTAATTTTAAATTAAAGAGTTTCATAATTTAACGTACTTTTTCTGACAATTTATAAAAATAATAATTCTATAGACCATAACTATGGCCAATAACAACGAATTAACAATATACTGTAAGAAATAATCATTAACTTTAATTTATAAACATTTATTAGACACAATAAAAGGTATTTATAAATAAACGTCCACAAAAACTTATCAATAAGTAACCATCATGTGAGATTTATGTTGCAAACCAAACTAAAAAATATTGTAAAAAAATAATAAAAAACATAAAAATTACCAATAATTATGATTATTATTATTGTTACAATTGCGCCGATTATTAACATCATCTGTTTAAATAATAAAATTATAAAATAAAATTAAATAATAAAAAATAATTACTTTCATGTTCTTCCACCAATATTTTCGTTTTAGTTTTCCGGCACTAGCTTCAAATTGAGATGCTCCAGCTTGCAATTGGTCTAAGTTTTGAATTATAAAATTCTCTTACAAAAAAATAAATCATTTACAAACCTGCTCTGTCGTCGAGTTCTGTAAGCTTTTGGTCCCTTTCTAATACCTTATCTACATTGTGACGCATGATATCAACAACTTCATCAACCTGGGCTTGTGTTTGCTGTAAACGTTTATTACCCAGGCTAGTTTGAGGTTTATCATCATTAGAATCCCTTAAAATTAATTAAATTTTAATAAAAATTTTAAAATTACATTTTTCGTGTTTTGGAACTATATTCAGAAAAGGAAGCAGTTAAGTTTATTAAAATTTTAAAATTTTGCTGAATAAATCAAGCTAAAATATAATATTCAACAGCTTAAAACTTTACGGTGGTTTATATGGTTGTTTATACACGAAAATTAATGTTGGACATTTGGTATATTGAAAATTTCATAAATATGTTGGTAGTTATTAATATGACGTTTAAAAATTAATCAATTGAATCAATAAAAAATCCGAGGTAACATTCACCAATTTTAATGTATCATTGAGACGAGAATACTATTCTAAGAATTTTAAATATTCATTGAAAATGTATTGGTAATCCTAGATTAATATTATGAAGGTACGTGTGTTCTCATTAATATACGTTGCAAGTTGTAATGAATCGATTCTATTTTCGAGTCGAGACTCTTGTGGGATATTTCATTTTATATATAGCTTTTATGAACGTACGCAATAACTTTTTAATTTTATGTATCGTCAAATTCAATTTTTCAATTTTTCAATTTATTCAATTTTCTTTCGAAAAGAAGAATCAAACGTGTTTAAAATTGAAAATGTTTAAATAAAAAGTATAAATTTCACGAAATAACAAATTTTTTATTAAAAAAAAATTGCAAAGGGTTTGTTGAAAACTATTAACTCCTTCAGGTTACCTAGAAAATGAAAAGTTTGCGTACACTAGTACCGTTTGATCTATAAAATAATATACTAATTTTAAAAAAACAAATAAAATTTAAAAATTAATATTGTTACTATGTTTAACTAAAAACTATAGTAACACACTGAAACTTTATTTTGTTATTAAATATTTTACCCGAAATTGAGTAAAAAAATAATTTTCGTGTAACCGTTAAAAAAAACTGAAGGAATCGGGCAAAACGGCGAAAAACAAATTTATGATAATTTTAATGTATTATTTAGATTTTTTAAATGCGTCTTTTTTCGTCACGAAAGCCATGCGTGCTTAATTCATGGCAACCAATCGAGCGACCAAGGAGATTAACCTCAGCTAATCGAAACAACAAGACTGCTCAAAGACGTACAGTACTCCGGCCGTTATTTAAGTCGTATAGAAATGATTGAAAGTGCCACGCTGTGATATATAGACCACGCTCTATGAGTATATTTAAAAGCCATATTAACAAACATTACCGCTAAACAATTTTAAAATTTTTCAATATTTGATGATATAATTGATCAAACACAAATCTAGACAACACAGTATACATTTTTCGGTTGATTTAATGTTATAAAATTGATATAATATGTTATATATGAATGAGCAAAAACAATTTATTCTGGGAGTAAATCTTCATCAAATTCAACATCGTCAAAATTATCCACATCTTTAATTGTTCGAGGTAGAGAATTTAATGGCGCGTTATCATTAAATCTGCTAGAGTATGTTGGTATATTATTGTTGCCAGAATCTAGAAAAAATGAAAATTAAGAATAAATATCAGTAATATTTTTTATATTTACCTTTATTACTGATGCTACTCCTAGAACCCTCAGAACCTTTTGTACTTGATTTTCGCTATATTTAAATTTATAAATTTTTAAACATTTCATTTTAATATACATACCAATTTCAACTTTTGTACATTTTCTAGTTTGGCTTTGTATTCTTCAGTTTCGTCAAGTTTCATGTCATTACACATTTTTATAAGACTCGATAGTGCTAAATTAATAATAAAATTTATTTAATAATAAAAAAATAAAATTATTGTACTTTCTTCATTGTTTGGAAATAGTTTGTGGATAGATTTGTATTCTTCTAAAGCTCTTTGATAATTTCCCGACTTTATGTAGCAATTTGCGACGAGTAGATGATTTTCGACGTTATTAGGACTTAATTTGAAAAAAATTAAATACAGCAAATGTGAATATTTAGAAAAAGTTTGAATAAAAAGTCTAAATTTCATGAAATAAATGATTAAATGTGTTGAAAATTGAAAATGTTTGAATAAAAAGTATACATTTCACAAAATAAATGATCAAATGTGTTTAAAATTGAAAATTTTTGAATAAAAAGTATACATTTCACAAAATAAATGATCAAATATGTTTAAAATTGAAAATGTTTGAATAATATAAATATTAATTATTAATTACGCAATGATAACTGCACCATGTGCAAACTTGAGACTTTTCTCATGTAGATCGCTAGATTCATAGTATTTTTTGAGCCATAGCACCGTCTCCATATCAGAAGGATCATGCCTAAAAGCGTCCAAATAATACCTACAAGCTTGCATTAAATCCCCATTCGTTTCATGTATCAAGCCAACTCTTTTCAAAACATTTGAATCGGCAGGGCAGATTATTATCAATTGAAGAAACCATTCTATGGCTTGAGCATCATCTCTTAAAATGTCATGACTGTAAAAATAGAAATTAAAAAAAATAATCTATACAAAAAAAACAACATTTACATGTCAGCAATATTGTACACCACCTGCGGGTCGTTATTTATCATACTGTACAATTTTAAAAAATTTTGAAGGGCGTCTTGGTACAGTCCGAGTTTTTTATTACACAAACCTATTATTTATATAAATAGTATAAATTGTTATTATAATCTATACCTATATTGTAAAGCGCCTGAGTACACATTGAATCGTTATTTAATGCCTCTTGATAAAGACTTCGGGCTTCTTCATAATTTTCATCATTATATATGGTGTTTGCTTTATTGACCAGGGCTGTAACATGGAATAATATTTTTATATTTTCAAAAATACCTGCCGAATTGTATTTATCGTGGTCCA
Organism: Coelogynopora nodosa; assembly: GCA_034780555.1. NCBI lineage: Eukaryota > Metazoa > Platyhelminthes > Proseriata > Coelogynoporidae > Coelogynopora > Coelogynopora nodosa. The sequence goes on from JAUZND010057664.1 coordinate 12,156, forward strand.
AAGCAATGTTGGCGTACTTGACAGCACTCTTTATTTCTCCTTTCTAAAAAATTTAAAAAATGGATATCTACATTTTATTTTATAATTATAATTTTATTACCATCAAATATACAAAACTTAAATTTGTAGATGCAGTTCCGACAACTTTATTACCCTCTACTTCGAAGGATCTAAATATATCAACCGCCTCTTCGATATCTTTGTTTCTAAGGCAGTTTATTGCCCGATCAATGTCTAGATCAGCAGAAATATCCCTATATTTTGAGCTTCTCACCTGCTGCATGCACCATTCATATCCCTTGTTTATATTTGTATCCATAAATTTAGAAATAAGTTTTATACAGAATTTAATGCAATTTTCAGCCTTGAGTTTACTAAATATATTTTTTTTCAAAAATAAAATTTAACCAATCTGTTAAACATTACATTTGTCTTTCGTATATACTAAGAGGGTCATTTTTTATCGCTTCGTATATGCTCGTCTTTGTAGGATCTTCCTATGTATATTTTATATAAAATATATAATAAATTAATTCATACCTTAATATTCCTATAAAAATCTTGATCAGTCAAATTCAAGTCTATATTTAACATGCTCTTAAAGGCCTCTTTCATACTTATAACTTGATTGAGATGAGAGTACAAAACAATTAAATTTGTCGAATCTGGAAAATTTGGTTTTTCAGCCATAATTGTTTCAAATGTATTTGCTGCTTCTTGGTATTGAGACATTTTGGCCAAAACAACTCCAATATTATGAAGAATCTTTATTCTTTACAAATTTATTTATATATTAAATATTTTTTTAATACCTCAGCGGTTGATACATTGTTTTAACTTGATCCAAAGCCATAGTATAAAGTTTGTACGCCTTCCCATATTGAGACATTGAAAAGTAAATATTGCCCATGTTTAAGCGAATTTTGCCCATTCTTCCTGTTTTTTTACAGCTTTTCATTTTAACAATATCCTGGTACACGTTGAGTGATTCTTGGAACATTGCATTTTTATCATACAAAGTTGCAAGGTTCAGTAGAACCTATTTTTTAAAAAGTTTTATAAATTATTTAATATATTTATTTATTGATTTATTTTGAAAAATACCACAAATGAAATATCATCGTTGATCATGTCTTCAGACAGAATTTCTATTCTGTAATTATTTAATTGCTTATCTTTTCGTAAAGCTTCTCTACCTTGTGAAATAGCCTAACGGAAAATTAAAAATGTTTGAATAAAAAGTCTAAATTTGACAAAATAAAAGATAAAATGTGTTTAAAATTGAAAATGAACACGAAATAAATAAACGAATATTTTTAAAATTTATAAATTACATCCTTGACGTGCCCATCAACAGCCAATTTAGAACACTTTTGAATAATTTTATAAATTTCCTCCTCCAAATTTTTAACTTTCACAGTATTTCTAAATATTTTTACATTTACGTTTTAAATTTTAAAATTTAAATGACTATTTTTTTGCCTTAAAAATGTAAAATTACGAATTTTGAATGTCATTCTTTTTAATATTATTAATAAACGATTGTTCTTTTTCAAACTGGGACTTTACGGCATTATGTGTAAAACCTGCGCCGATTACTGAAGTTTTTGGTCGAGCTAGTGCTAAATCTCGTGAATCTGGCGGTGAAGCAACCATTTTTTGCTACAATATAAAATATTACAATACAAAAATGTCAACAAATAAATTAAAAAAAATTGTTTATATATAATAATTACATTTTGATAAACATTGTCATCAAAATCATTGTATCCGTCGTACATGTCAGTTTCTTCATCATCTTCATAAATAAAGGACATTTGGAAAGTTAAATTGAAGGATAATTGTAAATTTATAAAATTAAAATTAAAAAAACAAAAATTAATGTTTGTCGTTTCTATCAAATTTTGTGGATAATTTTTCTCTGTAATTTGTTGGCAAGTTTCACGGTATTTTTGTTGGTTACCCACCAATTAACCATTAATGTAATGGGCCCTGATAAACAATAAAATACCCGTAAATAAAATTTATAAATTATAATTATAATTTGTAGACTGAAAACTTAGACTCTAAATTTTAGAGTTTAATTTAAATTAAAAGTTAAAATTTTAATCAAGTTTTAAGACATTAAAGAAGAAATTTCATTAGACAGTAGCGCGATACAACCATTCTCGTCAATTTCTTTAGTTCTCTGTTTCAGCATTAAATCGTCAGAAAGAACCAACTTTGAGCGGACTAAAGCCCTTAAAGTTGATTTAGAATCATTCAAAAGGCGTTTTAATTCTTCATAAATTTCCCTTGTTTTTTCTTTTCCAACATTTGATTCATTTTCACTTGAATCTGTATTGGCAAGCTCCATCGTGGTAATTTCTATACTTTTCTGAGTAGTTCCAATTTCTCCATTAACTTTACATAAACCATGTTGTATCAAATCGATAGCAGTGGTGGTTTCTTGAACTCTGATTATTAAGGCGTTTTTACATTTTCTAAACTGGTCCAATATGCAATTTTGGTTTTTTTTAAGAATCTGATAAACATCTTCTTGATGTACAATTGTCGATTGTTTTGTTTCATCGAGTTTGAGGATTACTTGGTCGTATTCAGCTTTACATTCCACTGCCAATTGACTTTAAAGGTTAATTTTAAATTTTATTATAAATATTATAAAATTAAATTTAAAATTAAAAAAAAATACTTTTCAGACTTGTCAGTACTGTTCAAAAAACTGATGAAATTCTCAATATAACACAATTGTTTTCTATTATTTCTTACATAATCGATAATTATATCTTTCGATTCACTTACACTTTGGTAAATATTTTTTAAAAGGTTGAGTAATGTATTTAGATAATTAGCTGGAGCATCATTAACCAATTCAGTATTTTTACGTTTGTTTCTAGCTTCGATGCATTTTATCACAGAATCTATTGGAATTTTTAACTTTTCTGAAAAATTTATCGTATTTTCTAGAGTGACGTTTACGAGATTAACAGTTTCTTGTTGTAAATTTTTTTGGCTGTTAATCAGTTCATTTTTCCAAAATTCTATAATCAAAGTTCCGTGAGCTATAAAATTTTTATTTTAATTATTTATTTCGTGAAATTTATACTTTTTTTCTTAAATTTTAAATTACATGTCGTTTGATCATTAAAGTTTGTATTTTTATCAACAATTTCGTTCCTTTCTTGAAATTTCTGCCTGCATTCTAGAAAAAGCTGCTTGGACAAATTAACATACTTTTCGGCGTCGTCCAAGCGCACCTTATTCTATTGAATAAATTTTATTTAAATAATTTTTTTTAATTACAGCCGTTTCCCAAGCCTCAACAGAGTCCATGATTATTGAAACTATTTTTAAACTCGATAAAAAATTACTAAAATGTAGTAAAATACAAATTTACTCACTAAATATTCTTTTGTAATTAATTATTTTTTTTATATTGTACGCTTTGTTTTGGATACAAATTTTAAAATAATAAGCGTAAAATGTAATATTTTATTATTATATTTAATATCAGATTCTATGTAAAAAATGTATTAATAAATTATTTATAACAAACAAATATTTTGCTACTTTTATAATAAATTTTCAAAGTTTTTTTTTAATTTATAATTTATTTATAAATAAATAAATATTCCGATATTCCTGTTATTTGCATTTTAAGCATTTTTTATAGATTACTGTATAGCTTAAATTTATCGGATATTGAACCTTTACCTTTCAGACATGCTTAGATGTCGAGATGTATTAACAGTGTAAAACCAATACTTCAAGTTAACTGCATTTTTCATAAATTAACATCATTTACGCTTAATCTATGTGATAGAGTTTAATAAGGATTAGAAATTTATAATTGAGGAAATTATTAAAACTAAAAATGTATTATATAATTTCTTATATAAATTCCTATCTTTTTCATACATAAATATTTATTATCATTCATTTCTTTAAAAGTTAAATTAAATTATGAATTTATATTTATATTTTTATTACATGTTATTTTTTTTAATACATTTAATTCATTATACCAGTCAAGAATCTGAAAAAAATCGGACTATTGGAAGAAATTTATGGTGTTTCGAATGTACTGAAGATTTTTTAAAAAATTTTAACTACTCTCAAGCTATTTGTAGAAATAGTAATGTAAAACTACTGGCTTTACGACAATGTTCTTCGATTGACATGTATTGTACAGTAATTTAATCACAACAAGTTTTATAAAAAAATATATTTTACTTTTTAATAAAAAGTTTTTATCATAATTTTAGATACAAACTGAATATTTGTACAATTTTGTTATGAAAATTCATCGCGGATGTGTACAAAGTTGCAATTATGGATGTCGTATAAATGGATATGGGATAGTAATAAATAAATATTTCAACATTTTTTTTTAGTTTTTCATTGATTAATTTTATAAATTAGCCTTTGAAAAAATGCATCTATTGTTGTACCAATTCAAGCTGCAATATTGGTAATGCTGAAAGAAAAAATGAAGCAGATACTTATCTTTTAAACAAAAAAATTGTGATAACTTTAATTAAAATTTTTTAATGTTATACCAACTTTTGTCTGTATGTGTGACACTACTAGGATGGTTCATGTCTGTATAGTAAAATAAATATATAATTTATATAAATATTATTCAAAGAAATTTTCCATTTTGAAGTCATCTTCAGGTATGGAATGATCATTTAAAAATGAATATTTATTTTTTTTAAATTACAATTTGCGATAATGCTCCACGCTTTGTAAGAGGTTTTGCTTTTGAGCCTCATTTTTGGTAATTTTCGTGGCGTAATTCTCTATTAACTTTACAGAGCGGTCGGTTGGGTAATTCACAACGGAGAGCCCACAAATGATTTTTTTTGATTTCATGTAATCTACATCATGTTTCCAGTTTGTCGGGTCAAGGGCCAGTCATCAACTTTTTAATTTTGTTATGTTCAAAAACAAATGACTCTTCCCATTAATAAAATTACCAGGTTTGATATGTTGATGTCTAAAATTAACACAATTGAGGAAATTGAGGCTTTTTAAACTTTTTTCATTAAATAAAAAAACGCGAGCTGCCACGAGAAATAATAATATTTTATATTAAATTTGAACATTGTTTTCAGAAAAATATTTTCGCGTAATAAAATTAAAATATAATAAATAATGCATTCCAAATTATAATTCATATTGAAAACTTTATAGTAACAAGGTATACAAAAAACTTTGCTACTTTCTGCTGTAACATTTTACTATGAAGCATTTTTAAAAACAGACATTGCAAAGTAAATAAATTCAGCAAACACATACATTGCAATGTCTGCTTTGTTATGAATTACTATGGGCTGTTTGCAAAATCGCAACAAAGTAAATAAAGTTACTATAGACTTTTTTGCATAAAATTTCAAAAGTATAAATTTCACGAAATAAATGTAATCGTGAATGACAAAATAACATTATATTAACCATAGTACCAGCAAGTTACAACATAAACATATTTTTATTGAAATTTTAGAAATTGCACACGTGTGTATAATTAAAATTTAAATATCCAAAATTCGTCATTTTCAAATCTTTAATTTCAAATTTAATGTCTGTTTCAGCTAAAAAGATGAAAAACGCCCCACTTGATAAATGTAGATTAATAAAAGAAGGAGCAATAGAAATTAAACTACAAGAGGGTGTTTTTTACAACAAGGTTCAAGAATTTAATCGTGATCTTAGCTCTCTCGTGATAAAACACTTTTTGACAGAAAGTTATCCAGAATCGAATGAAAAATTTAAACTTTTGGATGCCATGTCCGCTACAGGTCTTCGAGCAATAAGGTATTCAAAAGAAATTGACATTCTCGATGAAATCACCGCCAATGATATTTCTCAAGATTCTATTAATCTAATTGAAAAAAACATGAAATTAAATGGCACTGAAAATGTAAAAACTACTTTATCTGACGCGAAAATAGTCATGTTGTCTCATTTGAATTATTTTCATGTAGTGGATTTGGATCCATATGGAACTGCCGCTCCTTTTTTAGAATCTGCTGTTCAATCAGTAAAGAGCGGAGGGTTACTTTGTGTAACTTGTACAGATGTTAGTGTTACTGTAGGAAATTCTCCCGAAACTTGTTTTGCCAATTATGGATCAATATCACACAAAACACCATTTTGCCATGAATCTTCCCTTAGAATCCTCTTACACGCTATAGACTGTCAGGCTAATAAACATGGTAGATATATCGTTCCGTATTTATCAATAAGTGTTGATTTTTATATACGCGTTTTTGTAAGAGTTTATAAAGGAATGTCCGCGATTAAAGAGTGTGTTGCTAGAAAGGGACACGTGTTGAGTTGTGTTCAATGTAATTCATTTAAAACCATCAATTTACTACAACCTGAAACGTCCAAAACTATGATTCGAAGAGAAAAACTAAAATCCAAGAATAATACGACTAATAAAGTGAAAATTACAAAACCAACCAAATATAGATCATCAATTTTAAACCAAGATTGTAGCATTTGTGAAATATGTAAGGGAAGAATCAAATTATGGGGTCCATTATTTTTAGAACCAATTTACGATATACACTTTGTAAGTAGTGTAATATCGAGAATTAAAATATGTCAAGATGGTCATGTTCAAGATGATTTTTTAAAACACTATACGACTGTAAAGAGGATCCTAGGCATATTAACTCTTATTTCAGAGGAAATATTGGATGAGCCGTTTTTTTACACAGTTAAAGATGTTTCAATGAGAACAAAAATGGGGTCTACAAAAATACATTTAATTAGGTAAGTTTTTTAAAAAAATTGTTCAATTGCTTTTAGATCTGCTTTTTTAAATTCCGGTTACAAAATATCATTCAGTCACACGTGTAAAGAATCTATAAAGACAAATGCACCCCCTAAATTTTTTTGGGTATTTTTTAATCTAAATTGCATTATTTTAATCACATTTTATGTTTTTATTCAACAATTTTTAGAAATTTGATTGTTTATTTATTTTATTTTCAAAGAAAATTGGGAAATTTTATTTTTGTATTAATTTTTAAATAAATTTTCGAAATTTTATTGTTTTTTATTTATATTTCTTGACATTTCAGAAATTTGATCGGGTTTTTAAAAAATGTTATTACTTTTTCAAGAAATTTTGGAAAGTTTACCGTTTTTCATTAATTTTTAAAGAAATTTCAGAAATTTGATTGTTTTTTTATTTATTTTCCAAGAAATTAACTAGTTTTTTATTTCATTATTTAAAATATAATGTATTCATAGACTGTGATTAAAAAACTACTACATTCTCAATACAAAGAAGAAAAATTGAAAAAAAACGTTGATTTAAATCAACAAAAGTATAAATTACAACAAATTATATATCACACTGATTATGGATTCAATCCTGAAGATATAAATTTCGATATGCATCCAAGTTCCATCTCTCCTTCTCAAAAAGACGGATTAGTACGCTGGCAAACAAATCCAACACCAAACTGGGGTCCAAAATCGAGAAATACTTGCGAATAAAATTTAATAAAACGATATCTTTATTATTTTAAATATTAAATGACTCATGACAACATTTAAAAAATTGTTCATAAATAAAGTTTTTCTGTAATAATCTGTAATCAAAATTAATTTATCAACTAAAATTTTAATAATTATACCAAAATGGGTAAAAAATCGTCGATTGAATCCATAATAGACTTGAAAATTCAAGAAATTTTGAAAAATGACATGCAAGGAAACGTGGAGAGTTTTAAAATCAAAAGAGTTATTTTACACCCTTTGGTTTTATTGAGTGTAGTCGACCATCATAATAGAATGGGGCATCAAAATCCTAAAGATCGAGTTGCTGGAGTATTACTAGGAAATATAAAGGGTGGTATTTTGGATGTTTCCAATTCTTTTGCCGGTAAAATTTTTAATTTTAATTTAAAAATTTTTTCAAATAGTGCCATTTGATGAAGATTATAACAGCGACAATGTTTGGTTTTTTGACCACATTTACTTGGAGAGAATGTACGCTATGACGAGAAAAATTAATTGTACTTAATTTTAAAATTTAAATTAATTAATTAATTTAAATGATAATTTAGCAAAAGAAAAAATTGTTGGGTGGTATCATAACGGTCCTAAACGTGAAGGGACGGTAATTATTTATTAAAAATTTGTTTATTTACGTTAATTAATTAATTAATTTTTTAGGATTTACAAATCTGTGAATTAGTTAGAAAGTTTTGTCCTGATCCTGTTAGTTTTTAAAATTTGTCGTTTCAAATTTTTATTTTTAGATACTCGTTGTGATTGATACAGTAAGTAAGGATGTAAATCTTCCCACTTATGCTTTTTATGTTAATACAACTGTGAGAAGTGTAATTACTTAATTTTATTAATTATTTTTTAATTTCGAATTTAAATGTAGATTTTAGGACGGTTTAGTTACAAAAAAAAGCCTGGAATATCTACCAGTACAAATTGACTCTGAAGAAGCAGAAGAAGTTGGTGTAGAACACCTTTTGAGGGATTTAAAACAAACATACTGTGGTTCTTTGCAAGAAAAAATTACTCATCAGATTGCGGGACTCAGTGGACTTCGATCGAAGCTCATCAACATTTCTGATAATCTATTTAATGTAGGTTCAAGTGATGACAAGCGAAGTTATGAAAGTATCTATCTTCTTCAAGAAATATTCAATCTTGTTCCAAAACTTAAATCTGAAGAATTTATGGATGCTTTATGTGTGGTTACAAATGACCAGAATATGATTATCTATCTCTGTTCTCTTATAAGAACTATCGTATCTTTAAATAATTTGATCGATAACAGGATTGATAATATGGAAATGGAGAAGAAATTGGATGCTCTTGCTATGGCTAAAAAACAGGCGGTTTTGAAAGCTGCTGAAGCTAAGCATACTTCTGTTGCGTGATTAAATTGTTGAAATTTTTCAAGATAATATAATAATTTAAAAATATCTGGTTTAAATGTATTCATCTCATTGATCATTTGTTTTTTGTGATTTTTGTCTTTAAAATTTGGAAAAATGGAGTAATTGAGATATTATATCCAGCTGATTTATGAGTAATTTCTTGAAAAGATTTATTCTTTTGTACAGTCGACTTTGCAGTCTTTTAAATATAAAAACATGGTTACACATTGTGCGATTTGGCGCGTTTATAACAATATTTATTTTCGCTCGTTTTAGATTGTAAACTTTATAATTTTGACAATTTTGTCAATATTTCTTGTATTTTAAATTTCTCCATTGAATTTAATTTATCTATACTTTAAAAATGAGTTCGAAAGATAAAGTTTCTGAAGTTCCAGCTATTATCAAAGATATTCCAGGAAAAAAGTCTTATCAAAAAGGAAATTTTATGGGAAAAGGAGGTTTTGCAAGATGTTATGAACTAATTGATATGGACACGAAGGAGGTGTATGCAGGAAAAATTATATCCAAACGGCTTTTATCTAAACAGTCTCAAAAGGATAAGGTGATTTAATTGTTAGTTAGTTAGTTAGATATTTTTTTCAAACATTTTCAATTTTAAATAC
>JAUZND010057664.1:21802-41088 GCA_034780555.1 Coelogynopora nodosa
ATTTGATCGTTTATTTCGTGGAATTTAAACTTTTTATTCAAACATTTTCAATTTTAGACACATTTGATCGTTTATTTCGTGGAATTTAGACTTTTTATTCAAACATTTTCAATTTTAAATACATTTGATCGTTTATTTCGTGGAATTTAAACTTTTTATTCAAACATTTTCAATTTTAGACACATTTGATCGTTTATTTAGTGGAATTTAGACTTTTTATTTAAACATTTTTAATATTAAAAACATTTGACCATAATAATTTTTATTTTTTAAATATCCAATAAATTAATTAATCTTTAGATTATGCAAGAAATCCGAATCCACAAAAGTGTCTGTCACGAGAATATAGTGAAATTTTATGGCTTTTTTGAAGATTCCAATAATGTCTACATTCTACTGGAATTGTGCAAACGAAGAGTAAATTTAAAAATAATATTTTAATATCATTAAAAACATTAAATAGTCACTCATGGAAATGCATAGACGCCGAGATGCCATAACTGAACCTGAAGCTCGATATTTTCTGCATCAAATCGTGACAGCTGTCGATTATCTTCATGATAAGCATTTGATTCATCGTGATTTAAAGCTTGGTAATCTCTTTATAAACGACAAGATGGAAATCAGAATTGGCGATTTTGGACTCGCAACAGATGTAAAGTTTGAAGGAGAGAGGAAAAAGTAATTTTTAAATATTATTAAAACTACATTTTATTCATTTTAAAAATAGAACCTTGTGTGGAACTCCCAACTATATCGCACCTGAAGTTTTGATGAAGAGAGGGCATAGCTATGAAGTTGATTCGTGGTCTATAGGCTGTATACTGTGAATTTACATTTTTCTGTTTTTTATACAAATTTCAATAGATATACTCTCTTGATTGGTAAACCACCTTTTGAAACTCCAAATATTAAGGAAACGTATACTCGTATAAAGTCAAACGTGTATGAAATCCCTAAAACCAAAGTATCGACACCTGCTAGTAATTTGATTAAAAAGCTTTTGGATGCTAATCCTGGTAAACGACCTACGATGAAGCAGGTTTTGTTGGATCCATTTTTCACAGCTGGTGAGTTTTCACAAAAGATTAATTATACATTTATACATTTACTATATTAATTAATAATATAATTAGGTTATATGCCAGACGGACTGCCTACTAGTGCATTAAGTGTTCCTCCTAGATTCGACAAATCTTTGCGAAAACCACTGGCTGTCCAGTATGAAAACAAGATGATTCAGCAACCTATCAATGTTTCTCCATCTGAAAAATCGTGCATGTATGCTAAAAGTAAGTTTTTTTTTTAAAAAGTATTTAAAATTTAAAATTTTCATCATCTAGTGTTGATGAATCAAATGAGCGAGGTTGTGAAAATTATTGGAACCAAGTTTATAGAGTGCGACGGTATTTTTAAATTAAAATTAATTTGATTTAATATTTTTCTTGAAGAAGATATTGACGATCCCGCAGCCGTTCCCATATTTTGGATAAGCAAATGGGTCGATTATTCCGACAAGTACGGTCTGGGTTATCAATTATGCGACAACAGTGTTGGAGTACTTTTCAACGACAATTCTCGAATCATTCTACCAACTGATAGGAGCGAGTTTTTTATAAAATTATGAGTTTGTTTATTTTTAACGTTTTAGAACAGTCCAGTATATTGATAGAAATTTCGCCGAACAATTTCACATAATGGAGGGTTGTCCAGAATCCCTCAACAAGAAAATCACTTTACTAAAGTATTTTAAAAATTACATGAACGACCATTTGCTCAAGGTAACTTACTAAAAAATATATAAATGGTGGTTGAAAACATTGACATTTTTGAAAAAAACAAACAATTTACCTTTCAATTTAAAATGTGAATTTACATTTTGAATCACCTTATACTTAAATTTTAAATTAAAAAAACAGGCTGGAGCAAATGTAAAGCCGCGAAAAGGAGACGAACTTAGCAGACTACCATATCTAATGTATTGGTTTCGAACTCGAAATGCAATGGTGCTATTTCTGAGTAATGGAACACTGCAAATTAACTTTTTTGCCGATCACACCAAATTAATCCTGTGCCCTCTTATGCAAGCAGTTTCATTCATTAGCGAATCTAGAAAATTCCAAACGTACCCCTTTGGATTAATGAATAAGAATGGGTGTAGTTTTGAATTTATGGAACGTTTTAAATATGCCAAAAGTGTAGTGGAAAGGATGGTTGAAGGTCGTCCTGCATCAGACAACAATCGACCAACGGAAATGAATGATTTGTAGATTACCTTAAAAATAATTGCTCTACATATACAATTCTCTCACCCTCATACAACTACATTTCAAGCATTTTTTATTTGATAAAATTCTCAATACATTTTAAGTCAATTGTGATTGTCCAAGTTTATAAATGGCACATGCGGATCATAAATTGGATCTGTAACAACGTGCCCTACATTTTCAACGGAATGTTGGCCAGGATGGCTCTTTACATAATAGTCTTCGTTGTAGTAATATTTTGGTTTGTGGTTGACTTGATTAAAATCAGACTCGTAGTACTGTTTTTGATGTACGATAGGAGTGTGGATGAATTTATGCATTTCGTGGTTATCCTCTGTATTATGCCGAATGTAGTTGTGTTTTGTATGAATGGAAGGGACGTTGTGTTGAATAAAGTGTTCTTGATAGAGATCATGGTTATTATTATGGTGTTTAATGTGGTGATTGTGTAAAATGTCATTATGCATATTGTAGTACTCGTGAAAATCTATATCTTTCCATAAATTTTCTTCATTTGAATGAATGGAATCATGATGGTGTGTTTTATAGTTTTTTTGAACAGTTTCGTATTCGTGATCATATTGCTGTCTTGTTTTTGAATCTAGATAATTTACAAAAGAGTCTGAAAAGTATTGGTTTGATTCTGAAGAAGTTTCGTCACTTGTGTGTGTATTGGGGATATGTTCTCCAGGAAGATTTCCCAAAAACCGAACATGACTTGATGTACCATGTAATGGAACGTTGTTTAAATGATTATTATGTAAATCAACATGACTGTTATGATGTATATCATGATGATGGTGGTGATTTTTGTAATGATGATTATGATGATCATTATTATAATCTGTATTGTGATTGTGATGATGCGTATTGTGTCTTAATTGGTGATTATGGTTGTTTGAATCATGACTATGTTGGCCGTTTCCAGCATAATTTCGTTGATACAAGTTGTACGTGTTTGGAATGTCAGAAACGTGTATTTTCGGTTTTTTGTATTCATCTAGAATGTCCTCTCCGTGAGAACTTAGATAATTTCGTATAATATCATCATTAGTTGATTGGTAGTCTTGATGTTGATGATGTGTACCGTAATTATGATTATTATATCCTTCTTGGGGATGTAAAGGAAACTTTGCATGCTTTATTGTCAATCTGTCGTAGTTTTTATATGATTGTTGTGGATTGTATCTGTTGTTATATTTGTATGAATTGTACTTTTTGTAATCATTTTCGTAATCCTGTGAATCGTATTTAGGTGTACGTTTTTTGGTGTTTGAATTGTACTGACTATAACCGTATTTATCGGGATAATGTTGATTGAATTTTTCATAATTCTCATGTTGCATGTTTACATTGTCTTGTAGGTTAAAAGGGTTGGGTTCATACATGCGGCGGTAGCCATTTAGAATTATGTTATCGTCGTCTGTCGGTTCTTCTTGGTCTATTGACATGTCATGGTGTATTACACTTTCGAATTTTTCGTCTAATTAAAATAATTATTACAAGTTTTTAAAAGTGTTTAATAGCGTTTTTTTATGAATGTTTTTGTACCTTTTATGAATACTGGCGGGCTACTGTGGTGTAGTTTTATGTCTTCGTCAAGTGGCGAATGTATGGGTATTATTTCTCCCATTTCATCTGATTCATTATTACCTCGACGTATTCTGCTTTGGATTAAAGCATCTATGAGTTTAATTTATTATCTTGAAAAAATTGATTATTATTGATGTAAAATTTAAAAAAATACTGGAAATTGTCATAATATTGTGAAATATTATATTTCAAATATAAGATTTTTATTGGTGTTAATTTTTTAAAAACTTTGGAATATATGACGTAAATAAAATTACCACAACTTCCCAATACAATTTTCAAATTTGTTATTGCCACATCATGTTGATCCTTATACGCAGTAAAAATAATATTATCATTAAATTTTCCATCAAAAAACAAATCAATTCTTGCACTATTCCACCTATTTTTTGCATTTTTTTTGTTATTTCCATTAACCGTCCATATTCTATTTACCAAACTATTATTTGTTAAATCCAGAGCCAAAAGGTTATTGAAAGTAATGTAGTTGAATGTTACACAAATGTAAGATTTTAAGTATGCATTGTCGCTGTTTATCTTGTAAACAAGTCTAAAATGTATCATTTTTAATAAAAACTTTTGTATATAATTTTGTAGATAATTAGACATTATTAATTTCTATTAGAAATACAAGATATTTTAAAAATACAGCGATTTTTTTGATAAAGCACGCGCATATTCTTGTACTCCAGAAATTGCTGTTCCGTTTGAAATACTCCATGTGTCACTCACCGTGTTACATAGACTGTACTTGAATGAACACGTGTTTTCGTCTCCTTATTATATAATTATAATATATATTTATGTTTTGTAATTTTAATTTTTTTTAAAAAAATACCCTTCACAACAATCAAATTTGCCAATGCGGCAATTATAAAGACTATAAAAGGAAGAATCATTATTTATAATTACAATTTCACTATTAGATATTAATTACATTTGTTGTAATCTTCAATTAACTAACTTTTACACAAACTCTCATTGTTAAATATTATCTTAGTAGTTTAATATTATTTAAACTCAACGTTTATAATTGTATAAACAATTGTGTATTATTAATATATTATTAATATTTTAATTAATACTTTTAAAGCTTACATCAGTTAACTTAAAAGTCAAAAAGTAAGGAGAACAGTGTCCATTTATATGTAAAGTAAGTAAAAATTGTTACATGACTGATAAGTATGACTGTGTTATTATATTAAGTGGTATAAACTAGTTGTCTGATATATTAAAAATTGAAACAATGATGTATTATGCAATTTCGTAAGTTACTTAATCGAGTTGGATTTCGTCACAATTTTATTTTCTTTCTACACATTACATCATTTTGAAACATTAGGTAAAGTGTAAATTTTTACATTTATAAACATTACTTATATTGTTTTAATAACTATTAAGGATAATGAAATTGAGTTTGATTTGCTTGATTTTCGCAGTTTTGGCAAGTGCTTACGGTGATTTTAATATTTAATCATTTATACTTTTTATTCAAACATTTTCAATTTTAAACATATTTTATCATTTATTTCGTTGAATTTATTCTTTTTATTCAAACATTTTAAATTATAAACACATTTGATCATTTATTTCGTTGAATTTATTCTTTTTATTCAAAATTTTAAATTATAAACACATTTGATCATTTATTTTGATGAATTTATTCTTTTTATTCAAACATTTTAAATTTTAAACACATTTGATCATTTATTTCGTTGAATTTAGACTTTTTATTAAAAATTATTAAACTTCCCATTTAGCCCACCACCACGGCAGTCACGGACATCACGTTAGCGGACATCATGATGATCATTACGGACATTATGATTTGGGACACCATGGACATTATGGTTTAGGACATCATGGACATTATGACGGTCATCGTGGTCACTATAACGACTATGACATGGGACACCATAGCCATTATGGACATCATGGACACCATAACGGACATCATGGACACCACGGACATGATGGACATCACGGACATGATTCATTACATGGACACTACGGACATAATGATCATTACGGATTTAATGGTCATCATGGATATGACGGACATTACGGAGGTCATGGAAATCATGGGTACTATAATTTTTACCCTTTCAACAACGGTTATTTTGATAGTGCTTTCGATTTGTACAACTATTATCAAGGATACAACTACGTTGATCCTTACTACAACAACTACTACTACTAAATGGTCTACTCAGTCAACATTTATAATCTTACGTTTTGCTTTATTATATACTATCTATTTTATTATCGGTTTGCTTAGCTATTAGTCTTTTGTTTTTGATATTGTGATGATTAAATATTCCATCTTACAGTAAGACTTACTCAATCTAATCATAATTTTAATAAAACTTTTTTTATTGTGAATTAAAATTATTTCAAAAGTTAATTAAAACAATTTCATCAACTTTTTAAAGTTGATAATATATGCTATTTAATTTATTTACTTTATTTACACTGTTTACTCTTTAATCCGTTTGTTTTTGAAATATCTAGTAATATATACAATTCAAAAGTCTAGAATCCATACATGCAGGACACATCCGTGTATTATGAATTCAACGAGGCCATGTGTGACACACCTCAAATTGATGATGTTTTGCATATTCATGAAATTTCTATAGATAATTCAGCAACGGCTATTAAACAGGTTACAGCATTAATTGGAGAATACACGGGCGTCTTTGAAAGTATAAAAATTAAATTAATTATTAATCAAAAATTCAAACTTGTAGATTTGACTGTTATTTCCAACCAATTGGCAACTTCATTGTCGAAGCTACCGCAAATTATCAATTTTAATTACGCCACAAATGAAGAGAGAAAAATAAGTTTGAAAAATTTATAAATAATAATTAAAATTTTAATATTAATTTTAACATAGAAGAGTCGTTTAAAATGTGCAGTGAACTGCTTCAAAAATTTTCCGAACCACACGTAAGAATGGTATAAATAAAACTATAAAATTTTTAAAATTTATAAATTTATTTATTTATTAAATAATTTACAGGTACAAATACTTAAGGAAGAAATTTGTACTCCTTTAAATGATCTTTGTGTCTCTATCGATGATTTTAAAGTATTAATTGAAATTAAAAATAAGAAAAATATTCGTTAATATAAATTATTTAATTAGATTCAGAAAAAAATAATTTTTAAACAAAAATCAAAGTTGGATGTTATGGAAGAGAAAATCTTAAATACCAAAAACAAAAACAAAATTACGGCAATGGAAGTAAAAATTTATTTTTTACAAAATATTTAAAATTTATTAAATTTATTAAAAGACTGCATACATGAAAGAAATAGCAGTTTATAACAAGGGTAGGTGTCAATATTTGCTACGCGTATCAGATATGGAAGAAAGTCTCAAGTTTGATATATCTGAGAAGGTTTTTTATTAAATTTATATTTATTGATTAATATAATTTTAAATATACAAATTTTAATTTTAAATTAAAACAATAATATAACAAAATATTCAGATGTTACTAATGGCAAATACGATAATTAATTTATATCACGATATTTCTGGCATGGGACATGAGTTTTCTGCAAATTCAAACATTATAACCAAGCAGATTGTAGACGTATACAAATTTTTTATTTTTTATTATTATTTTAATTTTTAATTTTTTGTTATTTTAAGCACTTTGGATTATGGCAGCATATAAAAAAAACGATTGAAAATTACATGATTTATGCATTAGAGGTTGAATTCGTTTAATTACATTTTAAATTAATTTTTAATTTGACATTGACTTTTAAGGAGTATGATAGTGGGCGTTTTGATTATTTTCTCAACAATTGCTTGCGGAACAATTTTTTCGTCCCCGATAAAAGTAAAATTTTTTAAAAATGTTTACATTTAATTTTTCAGAGTCAAAACCTTGCAAAACTTATACAGAATACAATTTGTTTACCAAAATGGTTTGTCTTGATAGACAAGTAAAAATTTAGATTTTATATTACAATTTAAAAATCTTTAGAGCAAATTACAATTAAAAAGCGAAGTTGATGAATTTGTTTTTTCAGAATTTTTGGATGCAAGAAAAAACGTTATAACGATGAAAAATAACGGGTTTTTTATTTTTAAAACTATTTTAAAAATTATTATAATTTAGCGATACAATTTGCCATTTAATTTCTCCAAATCTCGTCATTTATAAATACTGGAAACAAAAATTAGATGGTATAAATCAAGAGCCCGGAAATGATCAAGAAAAAAATGTCAGTGACGTTGGTAAAAATAAAAATTTCATCGAATTGGATGACTTTCAAATTGAAAAACTTGAATTTCTTTTAACGACGATAGAAATTAGAGGTGAGTGAATTTTATTTTTTTATTTTTTATTTTTTAAAAAAATTTTTAAATCAGTAAAAAATGGGAGAAAAAACTTCAACTCTCTATATATGGAATGCACTGAAAATGAAAGTCTGGATAAGTTGAAACGGAAAATGGGTAATGGTTTTTAAAATTTTTTTTTATTTTTATTTTTTAGACAAAGAATTTATAAAAAACGGCGATAATTTAAAGATTTTTACTCTCAAGACAATAACAGATGGTGTTTTGGAAATTTTAAGGTATTTTAATGCCGAATTTGAATATCTGGGATCCCTAATTCAACATTTTAATTTTAAAAAAATATATAAAATTTTTTCATTTAGTTCATTTAAAGAGCCAATTTTGCCGTACAAATACTACAATGATTTTATAACGGAATCTAGTGAGTGAATTAAATTTTGATTTTAAAAAAAATTTTCAGAAAAGCAAGATACTGATTCTATTCTTCAAAATGTGTCTCTATTAATTAGCAAGTTAGATCCAGTAAATATAAAAATCCTAAAAATCCTTTTCCAGCACTTGATTGAGTAAAATATATGAAATTAAATTTTTTTAAATTTATTTTAATATTTAGAATTAAAAAATATTCTTGTATTGGAATTTCACAAACGGACATTTTGAAAAAATTCTGTTCAAAAATTTTAAAACCAAAAGAAAAAAGTTTGTGTGCTATTTTAAATATTAAATATTGCTGCTATATTGGGAAATTTATAATGGATAATTATCACGAGGTAATAATTTATTAAAATGTAATCATTAAATATTTATTTAAAATATTTTTTTATTTTTTAATTGTAAAATTTAGATTTTTAAAATTTGCGAAAATTCAGCT
Source organism: Coelogynopora nodosa (assembly GCA_034780555.1). Classification (NCBI taxonomy): domain Eukaryota; kingdom Metazoa; phylum Platyhelminthes; order Proseriata; family Coelogynoporidae; genus Coelogynopora; species Coelogynopora nodosa. The sequence goes on from JAUZND010057664.1 coordinate 30,855, forward strand.
AGTAGAAATAAAATTGCTGATACGGATAAAAATTTAAATATTAATGATAAAAAGAAAATTAAGACTAAAAATATTCCATTGGATAAAATAAAAAAGAATCAAGAAAATGAAAGCAACGAACCCAAAAAATTAATAAAGGAAAATTCAGAGAGTAAAAATTCATTTGCAAAATTATTAATTTTTTAATTTTAAAATAATTTATCATAAATAAATACATTTTTCATATTTGATAATATTAGAAAAGAAAAAGCCACCTAGTAAAGAAAAACATAACAGAACTGCTAAAGCTTTGTACGATTGTCAAGCTGATTATGACAATGAGCTGTCGTTTGTCGAAGGGGATTTACTTACAAATGGTTAATATTTTTAATAAATATACAATTTTATGATAATTTTTTAGTATACGTTACAGAGGATGATGCTTGGTGTTGGGCATCGTGCAATAACAAAAATGGATTGGTGCCTAGGAATTATATAGAATTTACGGACTAAGACACAAGTTGTTTATATTTAAAATATTAAATATGGTCGTTATTTTATTTAAAATTTATTAATTAATTAATTGTGTATAAAATAGAAAATGTTTGAATAAAAAATCTAAATTTCACGAAATAAATGATCAACTGTGTTTAAAATTGAAAATGTTTGATTAATTTCTGTTTCAAATCATAACTAACACAATACATTATAACAACAAATAATAAAATGAATAATATTTATAAAATATTGTGGAAAATTAACAAAACAATTGCTACTTTACCTGCCCTAATTAAAAACATTCCTTGGATTACACAACTGTCAAGAAACGCAAATAAAGAAAAGTGGCTAAAATATTTATAAAAAATTCAAAATGTCCTTAATTAGTGAAAAAAAAGTAACATTTGATGATACTTTACAGTACTCTAATTGTCAAGAGACATGCCGTCAATATGAAAAAGTCGAACAAATGAACGAAAATGAAAAGGTAGTGTCAGAAATAGCGACTATTGTAAGAAATCGTCACATACGGATAAATTCTCATTTTGATGATTTCGATGCATGTAAAATTGGAACAATTACAGAAACACAATTTTATCGAGTTTTATGGACACTGTTTCAGCGTGATTTTACTCAATTGACAAATTACATTTTCGAAAAATATGGTACAATTGTTGGAAGCGAAAGGCGAATATTGTACAAACTTTTCATTAGAGAAATTGAAAAGAAAAGTGAGGAAATAGAATTCAATATAGAGTCAAATTCAAAAAATAAAAGTTGTGATAATATTTTGGATAACATTCTTTCTCGTATGGCAGAATATTATTTCAAATTGGGCTATAGTTTGAAGGAAGAGTGTCTTGATTTTGACAAGCATAATAGAGGTGTTATCACGAAAGCTCAATTTTATAGAGCTTGTCAATATGTAAATAATCTGGACATTGGCGATAGGAATGCTTTTATCAATTTTTATTCAAGAAATTGTGAAAAGGGGTTTATTAATTACAGACTAACAAACTCTCATTTATTGTTTAAAATTAAACAAATTGATAATTTTGGTCAAATAGCGAATGATGAAAAAATTAATCTTGTTAATTTTTACCAAGATGGACTTTTACATGACTGTCAGCAGCTTTTGGAAGAATTGAAAAGACTTGCGCATATTTATAGTATAAGGGTCGCTGAATTTTTCTCAGATTATGATAAACACTCAAACGAATTGATAGAGTCTAATAAATTTGCGGCGGGTATATCGTTGGCTTTTATGAAATTACACATGTTTACGCAGCAAGAAATTGATTTGTTAATTTGTAGGTATAAAGTTGAAGAAATGTCACAAATGAATAAAAATATCGTTTCTGTTAATTATAAACGATTCTGTTGGGACATTGATTATAAGGTAAGTTATAATTAAAGTAAAAGTTTTTTTAAAGGTTTAAAATTTAAACTTTAAATAAATAAAATGTGTTGAAATGATATTTTTTAAATAAAAATTTGAAAAATAATAAATTAATCAATGAAAAAAATAAACATAATATTTATTATATTAAATTATCTAGATTGAAATTGACGGTACAGATGCCGAAAAACAGCGCTTTATAACTCCTACAGACCCAAATTTCTTAAAAAAGTCTCTTCAAAATAACTCAACTATGATAGAATCAAAAATAAATAATAACATAATTCAAGCCTCTCCCTCGGAACAGCGAAAAAAATGTATTTCAATAATGAGTCTTCTCCGTGATTATATCCTACGTAACAGCGTCCGAATTTGTGAAGAAAGTACTCATTTTGATCCTCTCCGTCGTGGTCTCGTGACGAAAAGTCAATTTAAACGAATAATCAGCAATCTAGGCTGTTCCTCCCTCGGCAGAACAATAATACCAGCACTAGACCAAGATTTCTTGACACAATATTACCAAGTGACATATGATTGCAAAGACGACAATTTAAATTTAATCAGCTGGGTAAACTTTAAAAATGACCTGGAATATCCAGTCGTCCAGCCAGATGTACATAAATCGCCGTTGGTTAAAATTTTACCAAATGAAAATTTTTACGTAGAAAATAAAGGAAACTGCAAACCTCACAATATCGATAAAATTGATGATGAATACAAACAATTATTCCAAAACATGTATGATGAAATGAATGCTAAAAACATGGTGAGCATTAAAGATTGTTTTACTGATTTTGATCGTCATAATACCGGTTATGTGACTTTGAATAATTTTTTGAGGGCGTTGAAAAATGTCAATTTCAATATCGGCGTTTTTTTAACGAAAGGGGGTCAGTTGGAGACTAGAGCAGAATGGATTGCAGCGAAAATTGAGAAAATTGAGAAAAATGAAATAATGACTGCTGATTTAAAATTACAGGTAAAGAATTATCACTAATTTTAGTTAATTTCGCACTTTTTTCAAAAATTTTTTCACTAAAATTTCACAAAATTGTAAGTTATAACATGCGCTAATTCTATAAAAATTTTAAAATAAATCTATAACTTTTGGCGGGAGCTAATTGCGAAATTAACTAAAATTAGTGTTATAATATTTAATACATTTAATTACTAATATATCTAAATAGAATAATGATGGCAAAAATGAAATGAAAAAACTGCACAACATTCTGAGAAATTGCACTTTTAAAGGGAGAATAAGCTACAAGACTTTTTTGAATGATTTGGAAGCCTTTATCGCTCAAAAAGAGGCGAAAGTCAACTTTACCGGAAAGTTTAGCGAAAATCCCAAGGTAATAAGCAGTTTTCTTCATAATCAAACTTTACCTGACGTTTCTTCAGTCATAGAAAGTGTTCAAAGAGTTGTATATCAAAAAAATATTCGTATAGAAGAGTGGAATTATGATTTCGACAAACTAAAAAGCGGGAAAATTACAATGTCTCAATTTAGACGTATTTTGTCCATGTTGGACATTAAACTGACAGAAAAGGAACACAAAGTTTTGGCAGATTGTTACAAAATTGGCAAAAATGAAATTAACATGTACAAATTTACACATGATGTAAACTCGGCTTTTACGTGTGGAAATTTGGAACAGGAACCTAGAATTGTACCTATTTCGAAAACATTTTCAGATTCAGAAATTAAAATGGCTTCAACACAACATGATGAGCTGAGATTATCATATATGCTCAAACATATTGGAGAGTACGTGAAAGTTAATCAAATAATGATAAATTCCCTAATTAAAGATTACGATAGAGTTAATAACGGATATGTTACTCCAAATCAATTTAGAAGAGTATTGGAGGTTCTGGGAGTAGGTAAACTGATAGAAAACGAATATGATTGGTTGCTTTTGTACGACAGTTTTTCATCTAATCAAAAAAGAGATGGATTGGTTAATTATATCAAGTTCTGCAGACAAGTTTTGGAAACTGCAGGAATTGATCCTCGAATGCCGTGAAATCTTATAATGTGATTAAATTGTATCCGTTATATAAAAACATTGAGAAGGACTTTGTTATAAAATAAATTCAGCCAAAATAAATTTAGTTAGATGAAAAGTTTAAAGTTGATATAAAACATGAAAAACAAATATATTATTTTATTTATCTTTTTAAACGACAGGTGCATGAAGCAGTCTTTATTTCCGATTTCATAAAGTATTTTATTTATAATTTTTCCAATTCAGCAAGTTACGCCAGAAAGGAATTGTAATTTTGTCGGTATTGGTTTATCGATTATTTAAAAATCGTCCATATTTTTTAAAGTTTACAGACATTTTGCAGAAACTGTTGCATGATTAAAAGTATTGAAACCATCTTGAGTAAACAATTTTGTTCCAACAATTTGGTATCAATGATGGGAGAATCTGCATATTCTACTGGCGATAATGGCTTGGATAATTATGGAGGTGACCTTTCTATTTTGTTAATTTTTGGAGATCCATTAACTCCTGAATGCAAAGAGGAAGAGATAATGCAAATCTCGAGAGGTGAGAATATGACCTTTATAACTTGAGTTTTTAAATTTTTTAACTTTTTTTAAAAGCTCTAAACAAATGGAAAATTGAAATTGGTGAAGAATTGAGCGTAAAGTTTGATTACTTTATCCAAGTAAACTTGGAAAAGAGCCGAAAAGAGCAAAATATCAGCTTATTAAAAAATTGTTTTTATTTTCATTTTTATTTAAAAATTATTACCTTTTAGGTGGCAAGACAGTTAATTGGAGGTCAAATACATGCAAACTCTCACTAATCACAAATCCGTCTATCGTAGACGTTGAATCGTGCCTTAAAAACAGCCTCGATACAAACTATAGACATTCACTCGTTTGCTTCTCTGGTCATTATGCAACTAATCATAATGGCGATTGGGTACTTGAAAATGGATTATTTTCAAAAGAGAGGTTTATAAATGTAGTCAAGGAGATTTATTCCGCAAATGGGTTGGAAAAGGAAGCACATGGGAAAAGTCTATCGGTCGGGTTTTCAAATGGACATTTATGGAGACATGATGTAGATTCGCATTTTGTTACAACAATTGTTAATTCAAAAAGTGATAATTCTTCACCATTCATCTTTAAAAACTTGAATGTCATTGGAAAAACTGGAAAAGATGAAAAAGACAAGCATGCTACAATTTCAAATGATTTAAAAACATTAAATCTCGAATATAAACTATTATTAGAGATTAATCCTCTTGTCACATTTATCGATAGCATAGTCCAATATACGAGTACAGAAACTTTACTTCAAGAATCTGATATTACTGGGAATATTAGGTTTAATTCCCCAACCATGTATGTTTTTCCTGCTGGAAATTCAGTTTCTGCAATTTTCGGAATTTCAAATTTCACTCTAGTTTTGGATATTGGGTATTTCAGACTGCCAAAATGTTGGAATTTCATACGCCATTTGGATAGAGTCGACTCCATGTACTTGTCATGCGTAAATTATTCAAATTTCCTTGCTGTAGGGTCAATTTTGGAAAAAATAACAACGAGACAAGATGTAATATTGAGCAATATAGTGTACAATAAAATATCCGAGGCACAATTTAAAAAGTGTAAACGTCTTTCAAGTTTTCATTCCAATTTTAAAGACGAATCAATTGATAAAGTTCATGATGGAGTAGATAAGCGTAAAAATGTCAAACGAATCGATAGTAGTAAGAGAAAATCAAATATTGAAAAACCTGAAAATTTACAAAATAAACACACTCCCAGAAAATCAGATAGGTGGCTAAAAAGAAGTATTTCTGTCAATCCGGATAAAAATAGAAAACAAATGAATAAAAATGTTGCCAATAATACAAGCTGCGATAAAAAAAGTCCGCCAAATGACGAGTTGCCTAACAACACAGGGAAAGATTGTGAAATAGATAATAATCATACAAGTTTATTGGCGTGTGATATCAATCAAAATTACTTGGATAAAGTGTATAATGAATTGGATTGTTACACAGCGAATCAAAAAGGAAGTGATAAATCTCCAATTAACTTTTACAATAGAATCGGATACGGAAGTTTAAATTTATACAAATTGAATGGTGGAAAGAGTGATAAAGTGAAAGAGAGCAATGTGAAACAATCGCAATCTTTTAAAATGTTGAAAAATGGACCACTGAGAAATGTTCCGGGCAAAATTAGATCTAGAAGTGGAATGACTGTGGTTAATGCAAAGAAAAGTGAAAATACGACCAATGAAAACGAAGAATTGAATATAGGAGCTCTTTTAGTGTGGACACCAGCGTCAAAAATATTGCCTATTGTGAGAATTCTTTTACCAGGAAGTATGAAAGTTGGCATGATATTAGAGAAATTGATGGTAATTAATGACTTTATTATTTTTTTATTTTTTTATTTTTTTAGGTCATTCCAAATTCTCAATATCTCAACTATAAATCTCCTTCAATTAACACAATGAACTGTTATTCTGAAATGGGAAAAAAGTCCAGTTTGTCCAGTATAATACCCGAAGGAGCAAAGAAAATCTTGACTAAAAAAAATGTAAAATACATGTCCTCTCCTCGGTTAACAAATTCTAAAATTGGAGAAATTAAAAAACAAACAATTTTAAACGAGGAATCAAAGAACCAAGAAAATAACACAAAAAGTGTAAATTATACAAGTCTGAAAGAACGTTCTAAAAAATCTCGAACAAGGCCTACCAATCGTCGTAGAACGGTTGATTTTGAAATAACCAATATTGGAAAACCAGTACAAACTTCAACTGGCCCGACGACAGTAGTGAAAGTGCAAAGTATTGTAAATGAAAACAAAAAAGAAAAGAGAGAAAAAAGAGCGACTTCGAATGTGAGAGATGCAAAGACTAAAAGTCCCATTATACAACCTAAAAGTTCAGATTCAAAAAAATGGACAGATAGATCCGTAAAAACAGATAAAAATCGGCGGTTTAAAAACTCTAATGATATTCTTAATATTGACAATAGAATCAGGAAACAAAACATCCATAAAGCTAGTCATTTAAAGCCAAATAGTTCATCATCAAAACAAATCCATAAGATGAACTGTAATTTGGAAATAAAAGACAAAAAAATTGGAAAAATAGAAAAAATAGATATAAAACACGCATCAGCTAGAAAAAACGAAAAAAACGAAAACGAAAAATGTCAAATTATCAAAAATGAAGTAATTGTTAAACAATCTAATGAACCTGAAATTAAAGTCGAACCAATAATTAACGAGTACGAAAACAATAATCCAGATAAATATGAAAAAGAAAAAATATTACAAAAATCTCAAGTAGATAGTGAATCTGACGACATTTATGTAAATGTAAAGATAATAAAAAATACCTTACTGGCGTCTGACTGCAATAATATTAATAAAGCGACAATCGAAAAGGATAATTTTTTGAATACAGTAGTAGATGATAACGACGAAAAAGTAGAAACTAGTATAGAAAAAAATAAACTAACAAAAGAAGTTGTATCAGACATATCGTGTGAAAATAAGGAAGATCTTAAGGGTAATAATATTGCGATTGAGCCACAAATTGAAATTAAAGGTTAAAAATAATTACCAATAATTAGTTCATTTTTTAGGGATTAATGACATTACGAATGTTACCAAAATAATTGAATTGAGTGATGCAAAGCCAACAATTGATGATAATTTTCATAATCAATTTGATGGATTAACTGATGATTTAATAGACCCTGTTGTTGAGAGTTTAGTAAATGATGTACTTCAAAAGGTTACACTTGATATGATGAATGAAATTTATAACGTTTCTAAATGTTGTCGAGAGGTTACATGTCCCAATGAATGTAAACACTTTATAATCATTTAAAAAGTATATTTTTGATAAAAATTGCATTTTTAGCCACCATTCAAGATAAATCTACAGAAGCTGACATGTCTGATTTAAAACCATCAAAGGACGTTATACCGGCCACTAAAAACACGCCTTACATGTTTCTCCCAGTATCAAAATTTTCCGTAAAATCTAAAAAAGATTCTCTTCAGTCACATTCACATTCTGACACCAACAAAAACCTAAAAGCAAAGGAAACTCCCTCCAATAACAACAATTACGTTTATGTAGATATGGCTTTTATCCCATGCGATGAAAAGGGTATTTGTGGTAATATTAGTAAGTTTGTCGAGACAATAAGAGCTAGATATTATGTCATAAGTTGTGTTTCAGTGCAAAATGAAACAATGGACTCTATAATCGCCGGAAAGAGAAAATGGGATACGAAAATTGACCTTATACAAGACGAACGATACTCAAATGTTGCTCCTTGCGTGACTATTATACCAACTCATTTTAGCAAACAGTTGGACATGTGGATTAAGGACAATGTGGAAATGTGCGCCTCCCTTTCAGTTAATATCACAAATCCGGCTGAAAAGTGCGCCATTCAAATGCTTGACAAAAACATGTCATGTTTTTCTAAAAGAATTGAGTTTTAACTTAAAATGAAAGTAAAATTTAATTTAATTTTTTAATTTAATCAAATTGTATTCAACATTTTGATATCAATCATTTCTTTACGGCATTCGTAACAAGATGCAATGTTTTCATAATAGCACACGATGCAATATAAGCCTAATTAATATATTTAGACTACATTTTTGACAAGAATAAAAATTTTAAATGAAAAAATTATTAAACTTTTACCTTCGCAATGATTACATTTTATCAAATTATCATAATCGTTAAATGAATAACTTTCACTACATACGCAACAGTAGGCTTTTTTGCTGCATAAATCTCTCATAAATGACGAAAAGGGTATCCATCTTAAATAATTATCATAAAAATTGTAGAAAAATCTCAATTTTTCAACTCTGTTTTTTAAAATTATTAGCCGAGAAAATAGAAACGAAGATCTAACTTTCATTCTTTCTGGTTCATAGTAGTCCATTATCATGTGTCGAAATCTTAATATATAGGCTTGCATCAGGATTGTAAATGAGGCAATAACTAGCACAATAACTAAAAAATGTTAATTAAAAAAAAAATTATTTAATTTTTTTTGTTTATAAAATTTTCACTTACGAATTCTATATTCTTCAGTTCTATCGGGCATCATAGGTCGAGGAATGCACCTAAAACAATCAACTTTAATTTGATGCATATCAAGCGTTTTCACATTATTAACAACCATTTGAGTTAATTTCGATAATGTACTGTTTCCTGCAATGGTAGTTTTGAATTTTCCCATACCTAACAAATTCGAAAATACTAATCAATAATTTTAAAATTATAACCGTGAGATATCTCCCTTCCCATCGTCTCGTATCGATTTTCCATGTAATACACCATTTCGTAAAAAGCATTGTCCACAATAACATAAAAGGCAATATTTAATATCGAAATAGAATAAAAAACGGCTGACCAATAAAACGAGTTGTACTCTTCGGTAGTGAATTTTATCGAATCTAAAATTTAGACTAAATGTTATAACTTTTTTAATTTGTATTTTTTAATAATATATTTTTTACCTGAATTGATATACTTTTGAGAGTCGTATTTGCTGAGTGGAAAAACCCCCCTCATGGGAGGAATACGTTTCACTCTATTCAGTTCTATAGAATGTAAGTAATTGTTTAAATAATAATTATCGTGATCTATATATTTTATGTACATTCTTCTGTACCAGATTGATCTAAAAAAGTTTTTTTTAAATAAAAATTTTTTTAAACTTGATAAATATGATTTTTTTAAACTTGATAAATATGATTAAAATGGTCAACCAAAACAGTCCATCATCGAGTGACAATTGTAAATAATTAGTCCAGTTTATATAATAATCGATGCTGTTTTTGACATTTTCAAAAAATTCTTCATAGCTAATTGTTTGAGTTATATTCATGTTGTACTTGTAATCTATTCTAATGTCGAGGGAAAAAATTTCGCGGAGTGCTTTATATTTTTCACTGATTTCTAAGTTTTATAAATTATTAAAAATTATTAAAAATTATTAAAAATTATTAAAATTATAATTATATAATCATATTTATATAACATAATATGTTATATTACACCAGGGCCGTGTAGAGACCAAATGGGGCCCGGTCAGTTAATTCATTCGGGACCCCTCTTATTAAAAAAAATTTTTTTAACTATATTTTTGCGACATAAATAAAAAAAACTGTTAATAAAATGTATTAATTTTACTATAATTTTTTCCTACTTTTACATTAGTAAATTTTTCGATGATTTCTGAAAAATCAAGTTTTTTGGCCAATTCATGATTAATATTAAGGATCGCCAGTCCGTTGAGTCTATTTTCAGTAGTGGTAGACGTAATAAAACTGAA
>JAUZND010057665.1:7392-18582 GCA_034780555.1 Coelogynopora nodosa
AGAAGAAATACATAAAGAAGAAATACATAAAGAAGAAATACATAAAGAAGAAATACATAAAGAAGAAATACATAAAGAAGAAATACATAAAGTAGAAATACATAAAGAAGAAATACATAAAGAAGAAATACATAAAGAAGAAATACATATAGAAGAAATACATAAAGAAGAAATACATAAAGAAGAAATACATAAAGAAGAAATTCATAAAGAAGAAATACATAAAGAAGAAATACATAAAGAAGAAATACATAAAGAAGAAATACATAAAAAAGAAATAATAAAGAAGAAATACATAAAAAAGAAATACATAAAGAAGAAATACATTTTAAAAAATACATTAAAAAAAATACATAAAGAAGAAATACATAAAGAAGAAATGCATAAGCAAGAAATACATAAAGCAAAAATACATAATGAAAAAATACATAAAGTTGTATACACAAAAAATTGTCATTGCTTAAATTAAAGAATGTAAGGCATAAATTGTTAAATTCTAATAGACTTAAACTAAACTCAAAAGAAATATATAACACAGACTTTAAAATAAATCGACATTCTGAAACTAAATATTTAGCACTAACCATTTAGTAAAATTAACAAATCAGATTAATAATTATTAAATATTTTCCATTAGGAAAAAAGGTACTTCCTGAAAATTACATCTTATTTTTAATTCTCCTATTCTTTCTAAACTAAACTATGCAACAGAATTACATATAAATATAAATACTATTTGCTTTAAAATGAATCCTAAAAATGATGTTCCAAAACCCTAACTATTCAGAACCCCAACATATTACGCAAACAAATAAACCTATCAAAAGTATATTATCTAGCTAAACGCAGGTTTTCCTCAAAAAAAATTATCAAAAATTTATATATCATATTTTTAATAAAATCAAATTATTTTGAGTGCAATATATTTCAAAAGATGCATTCATTTCTTGCATCTTTCGACCAAAATCCAAAATTAGATTTAAAAGTTAAACTCCGATTTGGTTTATTATTTTGATATGGTTAAAATTTAATTGAACAGTAAAACGTTATTCACAGGACCCTTATGAGTCTCACGTTGATTCCCAATTGAAAATAAAGGCAAAGCGTGTTACTTAACACTTTAAAGTAAACATATTAAATGAATCCATAAAAGCGTCTCTCTGCCACCAAAACACAAAACAACATGTGCCTTTTGACTATTTAACAATTGCAGTTTTTACAATTCTAATTTCTTGCATTAGAACTTTTTAACACATGTGTTCTGTAAATTAGTATGGTTCTTTTTATACGCGACTAACTAGTTATTTTATTTTTATCAAAAAACATTTTTGAATAGAATGAGTTAATAAATTATGATGAAAAAATTAGGCAGCATTACTTAACGCATGAAAGAACTAAAAGAATGTGAATAAATAACAAACAAAGACAAACAGTTTTTCTTGAAAGATCGCCTCCTTGAAGATTAAAATGAATTAATTAATTTAAAATGTTACATCTTAGTAAACTGGTAGCCATTACAAAGATAAAATATACAACATAGAATCCATTTGAAAGTACTAAATTGAAAATGGGGATGTTTTTCTTCTGTATTTAGAAATTAATTTATTAAATAATAATAGAATAAAAATTAAAGCGTTGAATTTCTGTAAATATAGCTTCTTGTTGTACACAATAATATCCTGATCCATTTTTGTTTGTTGAAAGAATCCTTTGAAATTATCTCTTTTGACTTTGTTGGTAATTTTCTTTATTATGTTACAATTTATTACTTTCTATCTCTATAAAATATATACTTAAACTTTATAGATATAATAGATATACTACAAAATAAAAATGATGATTTCCTACAAAATGAATAGAAAATATTAATAAAAAAATATTTAATTGAAATAATGTATAAATTATTGACAAAATATACATTTAGCGTTTCCGCTAAGAGTAGGTTATGTTTTCTTATTTGTTTTAGAGTTCAATTAACGCCGTGTTTGTTTAATAATTATTTATATACAAATAAGGGTATTAAAAAAAGTGAAACCGTTATGAAATTTGTAAGAGGTGATAATGGCACAGTATTAAACACGGTAGTAACACTCTTAGTAGGTCGAATGTAACAAAATGAATGGAGTATTTGAATTAAAGCGATATTTAAATATTATTATTATTTAAGAAACTCCTAAAGTGCCACAGTATATATTAAGTCATATTGAAAATAGTAATAAAATATAATGTTGTATTGAAAAAACAATATAGAAATAATCGTAAATATCAGTAAATATATAATAATGTCATATGTTAGAAGTTCCTACGATTTTTCGAATCGTTATAGTTGAAATAGTGATTATATTTCACATTTAATAATAATTTGTCAATAATTATAATTATAATTATAATTATAATTATAACCAGTGACACCTATTATTATATTTTATGCAAATCATCTAATCTGGTATACCTATTATGTCATGCAGTTTGAAAAAACCATTTAAATAATTGATACAGGAGTTATAAATATTATTTTGAAAATGACTTACAAAATTAAATATTAAAAAAATGTATATATATTTTTTGAATATTTTTATGTAAATAATTTTTGCTGTCTGAAATGTAATCTCATCATAATTAAAATACAAGTTAATAATTTATTATTAATTACATATATATATAATGTCTAAAAACTATTTAAATAAAAGTAGCTAAATAAAAAAAGTATTATGTATAATTTGAATTGACCACAATAGTACCACATAGTACCACAAAGAATTATGATACATTTTCGAAAATACGTACGAAACATATATACAATTTTCGTACATTTTAAGTAACATGTTATAAGTGTATTGGTACCACTGTAAATTTGCCGTAGTACTTATCTAATAATTAACATTTCTAAGTTATAAAATAGTTTCACTTATTTGGACTAATAATATATCAATGAAATGTTGACATACTTCTGTACAATCCATATTTAGTTCTAGTGTCTTAATGGATCATAACCATTAAAAAGAATTATATCCTTTTTTTCCGAGCTCGTACAAACATTAAAATGTTTATATTTTTTCGGTATAATTAACTATTTCTATAAAAATAGTATTATTTCTCAAAGTATATAACAAAATATTGTACAACACTACAAACTATTTATAAATGTTTTCCAAGTGTTTTTACTGAACAATTTCGCTTGCAAAAAAGTATTATTAGTAAGTTTGCCATTTCTGTAGATTTTCCTTCCTTCTTATACATTTAAATCTCCGCATCCAATCAATCGAATTATTACTGTTATATGTACCTTCTCGTATTAATCAAGGTCCAACGTTTTCCCAAAATATTCTCTGTTTTCATCTAACTATATAACGCCACATTTGTTTTAATTTATTCTTCTTTTCCCAACAATAATCTCCACGTTTTGAGATAACTAACCTCCATCACTTGAAGCCAGTTAACCCAATCGACAATAACTGATGCAAGTGGGGCTCCCTTTCTCCTAATGAAAGGGGCTCTTTTAGGAGACTCGGAATGTCTGCATTTAAGGCGTACCAACCCTTGTCGTCCCCTTCTGGCTAAAAGAACACGCGATCTCCGTGGTCAAAAGCCCTAAGAGGGATTATACTGCCTTGACCGCGTCCACTAAACAAGTTTGTTCAAGCGTACTTAAAGTTTCTTCGAGTAGAGACCCCTTTAGTGATCGTTAACTAGGCTGTAGGAAAATAGTGTCGCCGAAATAAATACTTTTCTGATGTTTTTGTGTAAATGTATAATATCTCAGACAGTTAAAAACAAAACCTATATCCTTTAAGGTCGTAAGTATCGTATAAAACTTAATGTTAGAAATAAATTTGTAAAATTTCATAATATTATGTTTGATTTAATTAAAAAGGAACTGTATTAAAAAATCGAAAAGTATTAAACCTTCAAATAAATTATATTTTGTGTTTCTGCAGAATTGACTAAATCTGATTTGAAACCAGTTATTTACTTAAAGTATAACCTGGTTGTTTATCACATATCATTTATTTGGCTAAATTTTAAAAGTAGATACTGTGACTTTTTGTTATTGTGACACTTTGAGGAATTTATTGTATTTTCTAAACTTCAGTTAGTTAGAAGACATGTAGAGTTGTGGAAAACTGAAATGAAATTAATGAATAATTCAAAAGGATAAGGAGTGAATACAAAAAAACCAGTGAACTGTTATCTGGGAATTGTCCATCATATTTTCATATTTCTACAGCTATACGCTTTCACATATAATTCGTTCTTTGACGCATATCAGTAAAATTGACTGATTGAAAACGATGAGTGCAGCAGATTTGCGCCTAATAGTAAAGTGAAAATGAGTCTTTTACGTACATCTAACGAGAAACGGATCTTGCTCATGCTTCAATTCAAATCTTGTTCAAAACGACGGAAATCATCCCTTTCAATTGTATCTCTTCAAACCCAAGTGAAAGATAATCTAGTCTGACTGGCAAATTAATTGTCTTCAATTCACTTACTCTTTGTAGCTCACAGAGTTTCCATTTGCTTGTTGTAAGGTAGGTAGCTCTCGGGATACGGTGAGAAACAGTAAAATATAAATACTATAAAAGAAATTCAATGTTAAATAAAAAAATCATAAGTCACGCCGATTTTTATAAAAATAAAATTAAGCGCCACGTTTCGTCTATAATCTTCTACAAATATGAATGTTGATTGTTATTGATTTTTTCAACTGTAAAATAGACTTCTTCTTGTTTGTCTATAGGGCTTCAATTCTATTTCGAATTGTTTACAGGAAGTTATAACTAACCAGAAGGTGCCGCTTACCATCATGCTTTATATCGCCTATACCAATCGCCGAAAAGCGTCCTTGTAAAATATTCATAAGACGACGTTCTTTTTGTCTCGGATATTAAGCTTTCATCTAGTTAACCTTGTTATTGAATTAGGCTCTCTTTTTCGATGTTTATTTTGTATTGTGTTGCGGTGTATAACTTTCGCTTTTAAAGAAAATTTAAGAAATAATATTCGCTGTACATATGTTTCTTCTATTAATCTTCTATTGTTTTAGAAATAATTTTTATATAGTTCTTCAGTCATTGCGATCATTTTTAAACATATAAATCTATATATTATTATTTATTAAAAGATTAATTTATACATTTTGTTTTAAAACTTCTCGCTATCATTATTTTTTGTATACACAATAAATCAATCAATATTTAAAAGTAGTCGCACACGTGAAATGTTTATGGGACAGTACATAAATAATTTGTTAAAAATCTCAAATTTCGAATATTAAAATTTTATGGAGCATAATGATCTATACATTATTATTAGTATATTAGAATATTTCTATGAATTATAGAATCATGGTAGAAAGGGTCGCTCTACCTACAAAGAGATGACATCGCCAAATCGCATCAAAACTAAATTAATCCTGTACTTGATGATCTGGTATAATACATGATAATTTCTGTTTTTTTGTCACTCCTTCAGCCAAATGAGCCAAACTGGTGTGAGTGTTTCGTAATGGGCCTTCACTGTTGCCTGTTTATAAATCCATTATGAATTTAAAAAAAGATCTCCAATACAATATGTACTCTATACAATGATAACTATACAGTTTTTATAATACTGATATCTGTACAATTTATGTCTACCTACTCGTTGTTTTTTATTATATTTTGATAAATTACTATCGCCTTAATTAAAAATAGGCAATCAGAGTGAAATTGTTATTGAGTATATTTATAAAAATGACAAAAATAAATTTAAAGCAATAAATAACGAACACATTATTTAAAACTATAAAACAAAAAATAGTTTCACTGATCAACTAGGTCCCAATTACATTAATTTAAATTAATTTTTAATTTTTAATTTATACACAAAAAAACATTTTTTAAGATATTTGTTCAAGCCTTCTTGTAACACTGGTTATACTGTTTAAAATTGATAAGATCATATCATAAGATATGCTAAAAAATCGTAATACATATGATCATATATGAGATGGATTGGCATAGCAGATAAACTTTGATACGTGAAAGTTTGTTAAATTTTGTTTATATTTAAATATTCTTTAATGTAAACTTAATATGTATATATCTTTCTTTTAATAAACTGTTGATACTAATATCTTACACGCATGACCCTTTTAGGCCATAAATCCTAGGGGGGGTGGGAGGGGGGGGCTGCAGGTGAAGAGATTTGAATATATTGAGCATATTTGGTCTATAAAAATAATTATAATGCAAAATATGAAACAAAAAATGTGTGGTAGGTATATACTATCCGTGTCAAAAGTATTCATCGGTGTATTCAGACTTTTGACCAGGATGGTATATAATACTTTTTTTAAATGCTTAATAGTACCTTTTTATACGTGGGGCAACACACTAAATTAAATTTCTGGATCGCCTGCATTTGTGTAAAATTGCAATAATATAAAAGTTACTCAAATATCATTAAAGTTATTAATCAAATATATAGTTTTTTTAATGAAAATATGGTTAAACCACAATGTTGAAGTATATGTTTATAGACCAAATAGAGCAAATAGATCAAAATGTTCACTAATTTAAACAAATATATAACATAATTGCTATATTAATTGTAAAGTAAAACAAATAAATAATATATATTCATTGTGTGACTAATCTCTTATCTTTCTATCTCTCTCCTACATACTTAAAAAATGATATATAAACTCCTATGCATTATTAGAACATTATAAAACATGTGAATTGTTGAATACTTTATTAAAGTACTAAATTAGTTTATTCACTATTTACGATCACAGCACATTAAAAGTATAATTATAAATATACGGGCGGTGAAATAAATATAATAAAAATTATCATTTTGATGGACACAGTAATCAACAGAAATTTTGTAATAAGTTCGCTTTTATCATGTTTTATATATACCTAAAGTTGATCTTTCGAAAAAGAAAAAAAGCTACGTATATATTGTACATAGTATTTGTCATAGTTGTTAAAGACTTCAAATAATGATTTCGATACATTAACTGCAATTGATATATAAATATGTGGCCCAGTGGTTGGTGGATTCACTTTATGATTGATAAGTTGCAGGTTCGACTCCTACTATCATTTTATGATGAGGAGCAAATCCCCAAAAATGGTCTGATGATTACTGCGTCATTCAAAATTACGACATTATTAAGTGGCTCAAATGGATTGAACAAAAAATATTATACAATCAGTAATATGTAATAACCATATCTATAATCAATTATTGCATTTACAGAATTATTGAATGATATACCAGAGAGTAAAACTAATGTACATATCGGTAGGGCTTACAGATAACAGTAACTAATATTGGACCACAGATCCCTTTGATTTTGTCTTCACTCTATTTATTTCAATAGTTTGAAAAAGGTATCAGAGAAATCCAACAGTTAACATAAATATAATAACTATTACGTTGTCATTTGCAAGTATTATAGTCCAGAGATTATTTACAAACTTGATTAAAATATTTAAACAAAAGATAAGGTCAAATTTTTGACGATGGATGCGAGTGAAATAATTTTAATAATGTTAAAATGCTCACATCTTTGTCTGAATAATTTGATAAATAAAAATATTGTAATAAAATATTATTATTGTACTAGAGCTTAATCACTTAATGTGAACCTGTTTATAACTTATGACTTACAAAAATCAACTTTATAGAATACAGATTAACATTTTGAAATACAAAATAAAAATTTACACATTAAAGTCACAATCAAACAAATGAAAGATATCTGACTATAGATGCACAACGCAAACATTGCGAATGTTTATTGTACATAGTTAACCAACAGTATAATAAACTGTTTCGAAGAATTTTACTAGGACAAAGCTTAAATAATCAAAAAGCTAGTAATAATTATAAAAACAATGAAATGAAATTTCAACGAGTTATTTATCGATTGTCGGGCCCCACTTCTACCGCCTCTATTGGGCTCCTGCAGATAGCGAACTGGTTTCCTTTGATATGTGGTCTCTTTCTCCTCCCCTTTCCTCTCAATTGCCTCCTTCTGTTGCGATGGATAAAATACCCCTTCCTGATACTGTTCTTCATCAACCTGACCCGTTTCGTGGTTCTGACTCGGTGCTTTCCCAGTCGCCACGGTTGCCGGGGGAAAGGAGGGAACCGACACCTCCCCCCGATCCAAGGTCAAACCAAAGTCGGCCAGTCGGACGCCCTGGACACTGTCCCAGTCGATGAGAATTCCGTCCAGCGGGGAAAGATTGTCAACTCCACAGGTGGGTGTATAGGCGGTGTACGACGTGTAGTCCGGTTTGAGTTCACACTGTCGGTAGATGAAGGGTTTGGTGTCGGTGAGTTCAGCTGCTGTCCAGAAGGACTCACCGGATGATGCTGGGGGAGGGTTTTGATTAACTGAGGCCCGCATTGAACCAGCATAGCTACCTAGTGTTGCTGGTGGTTCTGATCTTTCCCACTCATGTTGCTGCTTTGAGTAGTCAGCAGCGGCTGAAAGAAACAGACGGAAATCTCCTCTTAGACACAATTTAGATTAGAAGTCAAACAGGCTTTCTTTATTCGACAAGTGTTTTTATTTTCATTCTAGAGATAATAGATTTCCTCTGTTTCTTTCAACCATTTCCAAATTTTTTCTTTCTTTCTAATATATAGATAGCTTCAGAATATAGCAATATTGCTGTTTTTCTATTGTTCTCAGCTTGAAATTATCAAAAACATGCTATAATAAAGTTTATACACTATTATATGCATGCTGAAAAAAATTACATAGAAAACATACCAATTCTATTTTTACGTAATTTTTTTATAGTCTTTGGAGAAATTATTTTTAGACATCTGGAGCCAAATAATTAGATACATTATTTTACATATTTCATAATATACAATAATATTTTTAATATTTAATATTATATATTATTTAATATATACATATTATATTTAATATATATATACATATACATATTTATATACTGTATAATACTAAATATTCAATATTTTTAATATTTGATAATATACAATATGTAAAATAATACATCTTTCATAATATGTAAAAATAATATAAAATTTTGAAAATTTAACAGTTAGTGTAAATGAACTCCAAAAAATCCTATACCTTTGTCTGAATTTTCGGAAAAAATCGATAAGATATTGGATAACTCATGTATAAAAACTGAAATTCTTCCGAATAAAAAAACAAGTGCTATATATGACGACCATCTAAAACATTTAACGAGTCACGATTCCACTAAGTTTACTCAATTAACAATTAAATGAGTTGTAGTTAATTAATCTCTATATTATTGTTTTCGAACAGGTGACCAGCTCAAGTTCTATCTCATTTCTTGCGTGACAATAACCCTATGTATAACAGTTCATTTCTTAAAGGGTTACACATCCAATTAAATATTTTATGATATTTACTTTTAGAAAACAAGAGACGGGGAAATAAAAAAAACATATGAACTATTAAGACCTGAAATGAGACGAAATTATTTTGCAGTCATTTACCATATATATGTATGTGTATATATATTTACAAAATTAAAATGCACATCACTACGTATCAAAATTTATTCTCAAATTAATATAACGTCATTTTCATTGAGTCTTTGACATAATACAAGACGATCGTAAAGAATTCTTTTCCCGAGATCATCAACAAAAACTGGACTATATATTTTTATGTACAATATTTTTATATACAATTTAATGTTTCTCAGTATACAGCTGACGATGTGCATGGAAGCACGAAATATTCTGTGTAACGTTTTAACTTCATTTTATTTTTGACTTAATACAATAAAAATTGCAGCATACACCGGTCTTACACTATTTCTATTGGACTATATATATATATATATATCGATATTATGGCAAGCAATGCGTGTAGTTATAGGGATAAATATTTATTTTCTGCAACATCCGTTATTGATTTTCTTAAGATATTTAGAAGTTCGTAATATTAATAAATTATAGTTAATTTTAAAAGTACAGAACATTTTTATTCTTAAGATATTAAGAACGGTATGTGAGTTGTGACCAAACAATGATAAACTGTGAATTTATGCTAAAAAATTTGATACTATAAATACTAAGTTATACATATAAGTTATTTTTTGTAAAATATTCAAAATAAAATAAATGTCAGTTTTTAAATTCACCATTTGTGAAGAAAATTTCAAAATTGATGTAGATAAAAAATAATCTTTAATTAAATATGCTAAATATGACTGTTATTACTGTTTAGATATATTTTTAATCAATAGATTAATTTTACGTAATAGTTGTATTTATATTTATATTTGTACATATATTTTATTATACAAAATTACAATATGACAAACTCCTCTGAACATCGAAAGACACTTTTCAACTCTTTTTTTAAATGTTTAAACATAACATATAACTGGAAATGCTTCGTTACTAGTTGTTATGTGAAATGCAATGATTTGTGATTTACAACTATAAATCACATTAAATAAAATAAGCATTAATAAATCTAATAAAATATGATATATTACGGCATATTTGTATAAACTATAATGCAAAGTATGATAAATAACAACGAAACAACATTACTGATTATAATCACATAATATCTCATCGTATTGTTACTAACATTATATATTTTTTAACGGTTAAGGCAATTATATACGGATGAGATGTCACGAAAATATCATATCTTATGTTTCATTTACATAATGTGATTCTAAAATTAGCTAATGGAAATATTTTTAATATTTTAAAATTCGCATACGGTTCAATATAATTGACTATAGTGCATAAAATACTGAGCTATACTTTTTTTATTTCTTTCATGTTACATATATAAGAATAATTTATTGATAACTGATGTCCATTATTTAGTTTTGGGTGATATTTTAAAAGTATCATTAAGAAAATAAAGGTGTTTTTCACGTAATAGATGTTTTCCATTTAATAGGCATTTATATTATTTAATAACAGTTATAAAGCCTGTAAATAAAATAGTTTTTTGCAAAATTTTTGATGTTTATTGTCCCCATATATTTTATATATTTTTTAAATATTTTGTATCCTATGTTGTATCCTGTATTGTTTCTTAGATTGTATCCTATGTTGTATCCTATATTGAATCTTAGATTGTATCCTATGTTGTATCCTATGTTGTATCCTATGTTGTATCCTATGTTGTATCCTATGTTGTATCCT
>JAUZND010057676.1:0-18582 GCA_034780555.1 Coelogynopora nodosa
TCCGTCAGATTTTTGCCAACGAAGGACTAAAAGAGCTCCTTCTAGCCATCATTGCCGAGGGACGTGAAGAGAATTGGACAGACATTCTCATGGTAGCTTAACAAAAACTTAATATCCTAAGATATTCTTTTTTTTATAGAAGGTCAGGTATGCGATTGATCCGGTCCCTTAAAAATTAAATTTTTCGGTAAATGTTCTTATTTAATCACTGTACTAATTTTGCCCCCATAGCGAAGGCGACCATATGTACTGCGTAAAACGTGATGTGATTGAAAAAAGCATAAAATACCATGTGAATCAGCTATTACGTTAGTTTATCAGAATAAGGTTTGTGTATATCAACTAACCAAATTCTGTTGGACAATGTTATAATTGCTATACGAAATATATTACGAAATTTAAAATTATCCTTGTATGGCTTGATCCTCTTTACATTGACCGAAGAAATTTTGTTGTCAAATTTCAACACTCCGTGTGCATTAAAAAAGTACATTTCAAAGAGATAGTTGATATATTGATGAAAATAAATGGCAAAGGCAATATAAAATACACTAATAATGACAAATTTCACAATAACGGTCGCAATCTGATATTCTACTCCAACATACTCGAAAATAGAAATTGAGTCTACAATCTCAGCGTACGTGGTATAAGCAATAATTGTACCCACGATGCAATTTACTACGGTTGCTATTCCGACAGCATAAGGGATGATGGTGTAGATTTCTTCCTCTTTTAATTGTAAGGCATTTACGACATGTGTTATTATCGTGTTTATTCCAAACGGTGACTTATTCACGATTGTGGTACCATTGGTAATGTGGCACAATATTATGATAAATGTACACAATTTCATTTTAAAAAGATAAATTTATAATCAACAATGAATGATTTATTGGCAATAATGGTTGCAACTATAAACGTATTTATTTACTAGGTTTAGTTTTTGTTTGTTTTGGTCGTTTTAGGCTTCTAGATAAAAGTTTAAATTATTTAAATTATGTAAATAAAATTTACCTTGATCGAATTAGTCCTTTGCGTGTCCTTTTTCTTGATTGTCTTTACTTTTTTATTCAGTGCTTTTTCCACAGCTCCAATTACCACTGAATGGTACAGTTTAAAAATGTTGACGTGTATAACAAAAAGTACCATTGCCGTCACTGTAATGACTGTATCTCTCAATAATTCATTTAGTTGTGTTTTTTTCGCCTTGAAAATATCAAATGGATCTCTGCGCAGAAAACAAACGGCTGTGGCGAGACTGGCAACATAAAAAACGACATAAACGTTTGAAGAAATGAAATCATATTTTATCATTCTTTCGTCAATTTTATGGCCATTATCGTGCAACAAATCAGTGTTGTATTGTGTTTTTAGCACTGTTGTAGCAAATGTGGCTTTTCCACTGCATTCCTGGACGATAATTGTCAGGAAAAAAAGGCTACATGATGTTTTTAAGAGGGTATTTAGCATTATTAAATTTATTTATATAATTTTTACTTTTGAAAGTAAATCAGGTGTTGATTTACGGTAATGTAAATAAAAATTAATTTATATGGTGATTTTGACAATTTGAATTAAACTTTGTTTATTTATCACGTGCTACATTTTGTATAAATGTTTTAATTTATAAATTTCAAATGACAGAATCTAATGTTGAGGGTATTTTGATTCACAGTTTGTGAATATATTGAAAATTTATTATTATTTTTATTTAGATTTTGTACATTCCTTGTTGGAAACTCGAGTAGAAATGCAAAATATCCTGGATATCGTCAATCGTTTACCAGAGAGCGACAAGTTGGACGATATGATAAGTCATTTACCACAAACTTGCAAAAATACGCACAATATAGCAATAAATGAGACACACAAGATGGTGAATGAGTTGTGTAGGACTTTTTATAAAATTACTAGTAAGGAGGATCGAGATAAGTATAATTTGGAGGTTAAAATGACCGACAGGGGTTTTGATTTTGAATCATTTGTTGGGATTAACGATGAGTTTTATATTGAAAAAGATGAAGTGTATGTTGAAAGGTTTAAGAGGAGGTCGCAGTGTTTGAAAAATGTTAAAAGTCCATTATTTTGTCTGAAAAGTGAGGTAAAAATTACGAATTTTCTTTTTTGCAGCTACATTTATTTGTTTGACATTTTCCTGAGCAACTGCAGTGTACAAATCCTTAACCGTGTCCGAGACTGGCTTGCTTCGCTGCCGTTCTAACCGACACTATTGTTTTCACATCGGCCCAGCGACGAGACGTATCATCTTTAGATATTATAAATTGATTTCTAGAAAACAATTTATCTAATTTCCCATGCTTCGTCGTAATTTCGTATATATTTTTTTTTCGTCTACACGAGATATTACACCATCTAGATTTCTATGGTCCGTCTTGGCCCTGTCAAACATAGGTATAGGTACCAAGACGTTTTGATGCAGTTTCATGTTGGACGAAGCTATCATATTATCAGCCGCTTTTTTTTGCCCGTGTTTCACCATTTCTCTAGCTTCCTCCTGTTTTAACATACTCACAATTCTTACATTTTAAATTATCAGCACAATTGCCATGTACCATTTTATTGCAAATACTACATCTCAAATCTACGGCTTCTACAATATCATCATATGCACAAACATGACATATGGGGCTTTCAAAGTCTGAAATATCTGGTAGATTTATGCTGGATTCGATCATTGTTTCATCAGTATTTATTGGAATCGACTGTGTGTTAGAGGCGTATATTTTAATCAACATTTCTTCAGCATCTTCTTCCTTCTCCAAATGAATGCTTTTTATTTCATTTGGTGGTAAAATCCTACATAATGCTATCTGAGGGTCTTGACCAAAGAGAGCTTTGAAAGGAGACATTCCCATAATGCGACTGAGTGCACTGTTTTTCATTAATTGCACAAATTTTATTCCAACAGACCACTGAGTGCTATCATTGTCTCGAAGCCAACACCTTAGCATTTCTTCTATGTCACCATTTGCTCGTTCCACGCTACCTTGACTCTGAGAGTGACGAGCCTTACCATGCACGATGACTAAACCAGCCCACAATGTTTTGAGTTCAACAATTACAGACGCTACAAATTCACGGCCATTATCGCTTTGTAAAACACACGGAGCTCCAAAAGTCGTAAAAATGTCTATGAGATGATATGCTACTTCTGCAGCCCTCTTAGTTTTTAGTGCACGCAAAGAAGAAAATTTTGTAAAATGGTCCTGATATATCTAGGAAATGAATAATATTGAACAAATATATTTAAAATTGTACCTGTACCCTAAATCTTGTTGATTCTGCATGTCGATTAAATCCACCTGACCACGGCTCCCATAGCCTTTGGAAAGTAGTGGTTTTACAACAATTCCCTTTTGAGTGGAACTTTTTTTCAGGTTGCAATTCGTGCATAACCCTAAATAGATCCTGACTTGATTGCGCGTTATATTTTCGTAACTTTTTGATAATTCAGACAATGTTCTTCTCTCCGCCATGACCACAAGTTTGATGTGATATTTGAATTATTGCGTACAACTCTTCTGCGTAGACGTAAATTTTATTACCACCACCTGGTTTAATAAGTCTTTTGAATTCCCCTTCTCCTCGAATGCCATAACTGTAAATTAAATTAAAAATAATTAACTGATTCATTAAATTATTATTTTATTACTGTTTTAGAAAATCATAGTCCCTAGAAGTTTTTTTCTCTTGTTTATTTATTTTCTCGACATCTTCCATTATAGTCACATATTTTTCCCTTCTAAATAATCGTCTTGTTTTTCCTGTGACCAGAATCACATTAATTTTATTGTCAAATTCAATTTGCGTACTCATTTTGTAAAAAAATCTTTGTAACTTGTAGAAATTAAATAAAAATGTAAGAACAAAATTGTATAACTTTAAAATGATATATTGTGAGTAAGTGAAATTTTGATTAATAATTTTTGCTTATATAGAAAAAATAATGTAAATAATAATTACATTTTAATTACTTACAAAATTTAATTAGTAGACTAGTCTTTATGTCTGAAATTCATATTTATAATTATTAATTTCACGCATGAGTGCTTGAAATTATTGTTATTCTATCAATTATCTCATTTTTTTTATCCATTACTGGTAAATATTTTAATCAACACTTCAAGAGTACTTGAGATTAGTGCCAAAATTGAGTCAGACTATAAATTTCAGCTTATTACGCACGACATATATAAAGTTTGGAGGTGTGAAAATAATTTTATCACTCCTACTTAAATTTTAATTTTATTACTGCTAGTTTATGTATTATTGGTTTTAAGGTATCTGACACGTGTCTATATGGAGTCGTACGGAAAATTTTGTAAAACGCGAGTATTAGAGTGGATAGTTTTTTATCGACTATATATTTTTCTGCTGTCGTTGGACTCTCAAACTCTTTGTAGTTTTCAAAATTATATCTAACACACCCTTGAACTAATTGGATTTGTGATTAATTTATTTTATAAAAAACAATCATTATAAATTTTATATAATTATATAATTATTTTAAAATTAACCTATTGCATTCCCTATATTTTCCATCTCAAATGTCTCTTTAATAATTTCTAGAGCATTAACCCTACTTTTTTCGGTTAAACTATATAATTGATCTGTACATTCTAAAAGCCTATCTACATTATCGTTTATATAAATTGAACATTTCTCGTTTAAATCCAAAACTGGTTTCATTTCACACAAGGGACAAATGTGACCTAGTATCATTTTCTCTACATTTTCAACTTCCTTTTCATCTTGAAGAGGGCCCGGAGTAGAATCTGTAGAATGTCGAAGAAATTCCATTATTGAATATTTCATGCCTTGAGATTCTTGAGATAAGAAAGATATAATCCAACAAAACCTCCTTCTTTCCTGGTTTTCTACAGGATACATTATATGAGGACTAGAACCCTTGAGCTTTTTAGAATACGTTTCCCATATACTTGGTAGCGTGTCACTGTGCTGAATTATGTGTGGTGTTTTTATAGTTATCCATACACCTACTTGATCATCCACATCAGTGCTGTCTGTCTTCGGTTCACATTTTTTCCTCACTCTTTTTTTAAATTGTTCATTTTTGAAGGATATCGTGTCTGAAGTTTTATGAAGTGATTTGTCTGTTCTAGGATCAGTGTGAAGTTTTTCTTTGCTAGTGTAAAAATATGGTCTGGAATCGTATATGCTATTTCTATAAAAGGTTTTTGAGTTTGTCAAAGATTCTTGTGTTTCTGGCTGATTGTTTTTCGAGTTGTTTGAGACAGTCTAAAGTTAAGTTTAATTTAAAGAAAACTTTTGAAAGTTGGAATTAAAATTGAATAATTTCAGAATATAAATTGAAATAATGACTCGAAACTTTTCTTTCGGCACAACCTGTCCCATTATGCTTTAACTCAACACTTTTGATTATTGTAAAGTGTAAAAACTCACACGTGAAATTGAAGTTTTATGTTTGACGCTAAAAATATTTGAATTGCTCGGAATGTAAATTAAAAGTTTTTATTTACACAAGATTCGAATGCATTAACATGCTCAAATAAGCTCCAGATGTCGAAGTCAATTTTTGATTTTAAATTTATCAAATTTATCCATAAACTCACGAATTGTTCTTGTGTAAACAAAAACTTTAAAGTAAAAGTGGATAATAGTTTTTTTACGTGCGAATGTGTACTTTTGGAATACTGCTCATGATAATTATAATGATTAAAATGAATTGTTGTTGAAAATTATTACAAGATTATAAAATTGACTGTTTTAGTGTCATTTTTTAAGAATCAAACTTTACAATTTAAAATCTATTTTGTCAAGTGATGGTGTTATCGTAGACACAGGGCCGTGTAGAGACCAAATGGGGCTAGGTCAGTTAATTTATTTGGGGCCCATCTTATTAAAAAAAATTTTTTTAACTATATTTTTGCGACATAAATAAAAAAAACTGTTAATAAAATTTATAATAATTTTTTCCTACTTTTACATTAGCAAATTTTTCGATGATTTCAGAAAAATATAGTTTTTTGGCCAATTCATGATTAATATTAAGGATCGCTAGTCCGTTGAGTCTATTGTCAGTAGTGGTACACGTAATAAAACTGAAATTTATTTTTCTTGATCATCATAAAATAAATTTTTTTAATTTAAAAAAAATAATGGGCCCAATATCTGGTATGGGCCCGGGCCATTTGGCCCGTCAGACCCCCCTCTATCCAGGCCTGCGTAGACACCCAAATCCAGAGCCGTATTAAGAAGGCCCGGGCACTTAAAAATTAACCATAATTTAATTAAGTATAATTTTTCATTAATTTACAATTTTTTTTTCCTGAATATTTTTGAACATATATTTATATTTTATTCACTAGAAATTATAGAATTTTTCTGGGTCCCCCAAATTTTAGGGCCAAGGGCTAGTGCTTCCTGTGCCCCAGCCTTAATTCGGCCCTACCCAAATCGAAATAAAACGTGTCTAAAATATAAATTTTCGATGAAAAATGTATTTTAAAAAGAGTTAATATTAGACTCTTGACGTATCGAAAGTTTGACCGTTTAGTGTTCGTATTATGATTTTCCTTACTATATTATATACCATATATGATATATTACGCAATATTAATTTCTAAATATATTAAAATACGAACCCTAACTAGAGCTTACACTAGTGTAAATATATATATATATATTTTAGTTTGTACGTATTATTTTATAAATGTTTTTCCAATATTGCCTATAATACAAAAATTCCAACCCATGCCCGGTTGCCCCGCAAAGTTTATTTCTAGCTGTACCACGATTTTTTTATTTATTTATTTACACACATTTTTGCTTTTAAGAAGGTTACAATTTATTTCATTAATTATATCTTTTTATGATGTTTTGTAATCATAAATTAATCATAATGATAATATTTAATATGTAATCTTTATTTATAATTATATTATTTTAGATAGAATTACGGCTGCATTTTATAGACTTTATCTACAGTTGATATGAAATTAAGTCCATCTTGCTGTAGATAAAACCTATCTGATAGGTAATAAACATTACAAATATCATAATTATGATAAAATTATAATTGTGTAATATTTTTTCAATTGTGACATTTATAATATAAATTATGTAGATTATGGTTGTGAACCGTTGCACTGATTAATTTTCTTTATATATTTTTTACTTTATTCATTTTTTATAAATTAATTATTCATATTTTTAAGCCCAACTAAAGTTTACTGATTTTTTTATGCAAATTTTGTACAAATATTTGGTTTTAAAAGTTTCATAACATTTGAATCACTTTTTTTATTTAATATATTGGAATGTTGGAAATTTATTATTACTTTTAAAATAATTTTAAAATTAGACATGTCTGTTATTACTGTAGAATTTGATTTGAACCCCATTTCTGAAGAAACTATTCTTTTAAATCTAGAAAAAAACACATTAATATGTGACGTTATACAAGCTCTTAAAGAGAGAATAGATGTCCCTTTAGATTATTTGGAGAATTTTGGCATACTTTTAATTGAAGGTAAAAATGGCGATAATCGATTTTGGTTGACTCCAGAAAAGACGATTCTTCATTATAATATACAGGATGGGAGTTATTTATTTTTTGTTTCAAAAAGTGTTAAAATTTTAATGTCGGTGGCTTCTAGTATAGAAAAGTTACTTTATTTGAATACGAGTATGACTATGCAGGACCAAATGAACATGATTGGACAAGAATTTGGAATTTTAAATTGTAAAGAGTATGGTGTTATAAGAAAGGATCACTTGGAAAAATCCAACAAGTTAAATTTAACGTTGAGTAACAGTCGGTCAATGAATAAAAAATTTAAAAAAATTCAAATGAAGGAAGATAAAGAGATGGAAGCTTTGCAAAAACAATTCAACACTGATGAGAATGTTGAATGGATTGATATGACAAAAACTCTTACAGCTTTGAATTTTCAAGATAACGACGCGTTTATTCTTCGAAGGAGATATTTTTATACAGAATACAAAAAGTACAATGTAAAAGTGGACGAGACTGATATTCATTATAATGAACTTCGAGATGACATTATTAGTTCAAAAATGCTGGTTACTATAACTGATGCCATTTATTTAGCTGCAGTTCAAATATTGGCAGATGGGATTGATCAAGATGCTTTGAGAAATAAAAAGGATCGAGGCTTTATTCTCGCTAAAATTATGCCTCTAGAATATCGCAAAGAAAAGAATGTTTTAAAAGAGATTGAAAGACAGTATGAAGAACACTGTAAAAAAGTTGATCAAAATAGTCAGTCTGGTAAATTAAATTATATAAAGTTTTCGGAATCTCTTAAAACGTATGGCTTTACATTTTTTCTCGTGCAAGAAGTTAATAAAAAAAAGATTTTGAATATGGTTCAATTTGGGATATCAAGAGCCAACATTTTGATTCTTAAACCCTACACAAAGCAGTTGATTAAAAAGTGGAAAATATCAAATGTAAAAAACTATGGCTCTTCTTCAGACTCGTTTACAATGTCATTTGGAGAACAGGAGCCTATTTACACTGTTCGATCGGCAGAATGTCTTAAAATTAAAAAGTTGATTAGTGGTTATATTGATTTGCATTTGAAAAAGTACGAAGATTACCATACCAAACCTCTGGCAGGTCAAAAAATTAAGACTAGTGCCAGTAGAACAAATCCGGCTAATCACGGCATTGTTCTTAAACAAAGTATTAAACCTATTGTACCACAGATTATCACTTCGCAAGATGTTAACGGACAAGGTGATGTTTTTGTAGACTATGAAGATGGTGGGAAGATTGCAGAATCACTGAATGAAAATATCGAAGATTGTCCTGTTCAATTGGTTGGAAATGCGAGAAAAGGAAAACTAGCCAAAATTATACATGAAAATGTTGAAGCATGCAAAGACGCATTAATGCATTTGGATGATTATAAAAACGACATTAAATACTTTAATGCTGACCAGTGGATGTACGCCTTGTCAAGAATTCGAGTCACGATTGGAGGCATTCTTGGATCAGTTTCAATGATTATAGATGACCCAAAATGCCTCAATGACGATTTGGGCATGATTATATACGCTGATTTAAACCAATATACTGAATATCTGTGTTCAACTGTGGAAAGATTACCAGAGTACAATTGTGATATTCACACTGAAAAGGAGGAGATTTTGGCTAGTTTAAAGTTTTTTAATAAACGTCGAAATAATGGTCTTTATGATCAATGCAAATTGCTTGTGTCTTCGATTGAAAAAATTGTAAGTCACCATGTTGAAGATAAAAAGAATGTAGCCAATGATATTGCTCATCATTGTAACGGGATATTGGACGAAATTGACATTTACACGCAGCAATGTGATTCCTTCAGTCCAAGAAAGCATTTGAGAAATAGCATTGGAAAAAGAGTAGATTCTATTTATTCTAACGCGGCCAATGTCGCAAAGAATTTAGAATGTTATTATGCAGATTTAGTCAAGAATAACTCTGACCAGATGGAAACTATTCCCCAAATGGAAAATCAGTTTGAACTCTGTCAATTGACAATGAGTAAAGTACAATGTTTATCAGGTTTATTTGGAGCATCTCCCGAAACTAGAAATATTGAAACTTTATTTAAAAAGAGTCTTTATGATACAAAAAAGCAAATGGACCATTTGATTACATTTGTTGAAAATTCGGAAGGCGCCAAGGATTTGAAAAATGTTATATCGCAATCTACACAGAATGTGATGGGTTTTGAAAATCTGTTTGATTTGGACATGGTGGATTCTAAAAGTCTTTACGAGTATATGAATTTTAAATTTAACGGAGACATTTATGAAAAGAGTGTCGCGCTAATTGACGCAATTTCTCTAATATCTCTCAAGAAAGGATTTTCCTTGCTAAA
This sequence comes from Coelogynopora nodosa, assembly GCA_034780555.1. Taxonomy (NCBI): domain Eukaryota; kingdom Metazoa; phylum Platyhelminthes; order Proseriata; family Coelogynoporidae; genus Coelogynopora; species Coelogynopora nodosa. Next base: position 9,900 of record JAUZND010057676.1, read on the forward strand.
TGTGGCAAGGTTGGAACAAGACATTATAAATTGTACTGACAATTACAAGGTTGCTTCTGAAGTGGAAATTGATTATAATAAAATGATCAACTTGCTGTCTCAAATGGAGGAGTCGTTTGAAAAAGTTTCATGTGAAAAAGTGTTATTTTTTTTGCCGAAGGTGGAGCAATATTTGTTGTGTTTGGAATGGACAATGAAGCAAGAGATTGACGAATGTTTTAATGTTGAAAGAGTCTTTGAAAATGATCGAAAAGTAATTTAATTTAATTTAATTTATTATTTTTCGTTAGGACATTTTAACCTGCGTCAAAAATTTTTACAATAGAGTGGATTATGATGTAATGAGCCTCTACGATCTGAATGCTAGTATACTGACAATTTTGAAGGTAATGTTTTTTAAAAAATACATTTTTTATACAAATTTATGGTAGTCATTGATCTGTAATTATTAATCACTACTTTTATGCTTTTTATACAATTATTTGTTTGTATTACTTTGTCTGCTGTCAATATTTTAAAAATAGTTGCATTACAAGTTAATAATTTTGGTGGAAATATATATATATATCAAATCTACATTAATTAATTTTGACATTTTAACATTTTTTTAGAAATTTGAAAATCTGATGGAGAATGAAAACAAAAACGTGTATATTAACGACGAAAAAAAGTTTTATTTTGGACATGTCTGCTTAGAAAGACTCAAGGGATCAATGGACAATATGAAAATGATACACGAACGATTAGATGCCATGATAATAAAGGTAATTGTTTTAATTTAAATATTATTTTAAGAAAATTAAAATTAAAATAACTAGTCTAAAATGTACAAGAGTCCTTTGTTAAATGCTGATTACAAAATGTATGAAAGAGTCCACCAAGATTTGGTTAAAAAGTTGGATATCAAAATGCAAAAAGTAAACCCAACTAAACAAAATTTTCCAAATAAGCGACTCTGGGCACGGAAAGTTAAATTAATCCAAGGCGAATTGACAAATCTTGTAACAAGTATAAATTCACTTACCTGCATCGACAAACGTTCATCTGTCAGCAATGACTACATTTTGGATTTGCATGCATCAAGCAATGAAATGTAAGTATATTATTTAAACTTTTTTAATAACATTTTATAGAATAAACAACATGCTTTGTTTTTCAAAATCTTTGCAAGAATTGGACCAATATAAGGTTAATTATTCTCTTTTTGAGGAAGCGATAAAATTGAGCGAATCGTTTAAAAAAGTGATGGAAATTTCACGTAAAAATAACGATACTATTCAAGAAACTAATAAAAATACTGTCGAAATGACGAAAGCGTACGATGAATGTGAAGCGGGTATTCGATCAATTTTGAAACAAATTGTGGAACCAAGCCAAGAAACGCTAGATTTTTCTCATGTAATTTTAAAATGCGCTGCTCATGTTTCTAAAACTGTAGATGATATTATAACTATTGCAAATGACAAGGGATATACTGAAAAAATGGTAGAAATTTCGCGAGGAGTTCAAATACTTGCAAATGACGCTACCCAGTTGATTCTCTGTACAAAATTGATGTCCACTACAGACTCTTCTAATGTTGGAAGAGAAAAGCTCATCAAGAGAGTAAAGTGTCTGCTGACATCTGGCATGGAATTGATTAGCAATTGTTTTAAAATTTTATCGGACGATGAATTGAATAAAGTGTATAGAAACTTTGTTAATGCAACATCCAAATTTATATGCGCTTTAAAACAAGGCCCTGTCCGACTTCATCGAAAAAACAAACGTTTGTTGGATTTTCTCGATTCTACGGAACATTTAATAGAATTTTCAAAAGGCGACGCATCGCAGAGTTTCCAACAATTGGTGACTAAATTTTTAAATACAAACGATGCATTTTCAAAAAGTTTGGATCCCACTGACGTTGTGACAATTGATGCATGTGAAAAATTGAAAAGGTGTTTAAAGGAAATTGAACAAATGGATCGAGAATTAAAAAACGTAAGCGCTGAAAATGGTGTAAATTTACATGGAGTGTCTGACAGTTTTGACAGTTTGAAAAGCTTGATTGTTAAAACGAGAAGTTTTGTTTTGGAAAATAGCGGTCTAGATGAGTTTATAAACTGCTTTGCTTGTACAAATAATAATGTTTTGGGGATGGTGACGATTTTTGAATATTCAAATTTTCAAACAAATCAAGATAATGTCAGGAATGACAATGTTTTTTTGAAACAATTGAAAAACTCTTGTTTTTACATTCATGATCTTATATCTCACCAAGAGGAAGAACCAACAGAAGAATCTCTAATTCTTTGTTTAGATGAAGCTAACAACTTGATTAAAAAGTGCCAGAAGCTGGACAATTATTGTAACGTATTTATCGCACAATATCCGGAATATCATATTATTGATAATGTATTGACTGAAAAGAGAGAAATGATGATTAATGTGGTGGAACTAAAGGCTATATTGAGAGAGATTGAGTCTCATCAAGAGACTCCTACAAATTTAAACAAGGCGTTAATTAAACTAGAATATACGAAAAAACGTTTGTCGGATCGCGATTTTGTGAACAATAACACACTGGAAAAAACCCCAGTTTCGGAACAAGTTGGGACAAGATTCAATCAAGTTTTGAGTGAAAATTGCAATACCGCGGAAAATGAATTTTCTTGCATGATCAATTCGTTGGAATCTATCGCAAAAAGCCCTAAACTGGAAGAATTTGGAGATTGGGATAATATCATCGTTAATGAGAATGAAATTGAAGACAAAAAGGTGAATAATGATGAAATTCAAGTCGTAAATAATAATGCAGAATGTGATAAAATTACAATAGACAACAATATTACCGATTGTGTCAATTCAATCATTGACATTTCGTATACATTGAATGAATCGTGCAGTTTAAATGAGGTGGATTCCAATTTTTTGTATCAAAAGTATGCAGATACTTTGGACGCGGCAGTTTCATTATTGAGAAAGATTGACAATGGAATATCTCGAGTCGAGTCGATTGAAGATTTTAAAAAACTTTCAAAAAACCTCCTGCAATGCAAAGAAGTATTGCCCAAAATAACCTGCCTCAATAGTGCCATAAACGATTTAAAAAAGGTGATTACACAGCCACGAAACCCAACATCAAATGCTTTGACTTCAAAACGATTTAAATTGGAATATCAAAATGATGCGAAAAACTTGTCTCTCTGCATGGAAAATTTAATATCAGAAGCAGTATTACCTCAAATTAACAATAACGTTTTTGTAGAATATACTACTCGTTTCACTAGAGCCTATGGAAAATTTGTTCGCTTGATATTGGAATTTGAAGATAATATTGACCAAAAGACGGTGGAATATGATTCTAAAAAAGTGTCTGAATCGCGAGTAAACTTGGAAAGTACTTCAATCAACTTTCTAACGACACTAAAAAAAAAGGAATGCGATAATGTCACAAGTAGTAAATTTAGGAAAGTAATGTCGGAATCAAAAAACGACATGAATGATACTGTAGACCAGTTGCTGAATTTGTGCCTAGTTGAATGTACAGAATTCTCCGATTGGGATAGATTGATCAAATACACCAATGCCTTATCTTTTAAATTTTCACACGCACTAATTACTCCGGTAAATAGCTTTAGTCATACACATTGTATTGAAAAAATATTCAAAACTGATATTAAAACGTTTAATATTTTAATGAGAGAACTGATTAAAAAGTACAAGATTGACAAGAATGTGAAACCATTTACGGAAAGTATCCATTTTACCAAAATAAAGGCTTGTTTTGAATGTATTGTGGCCGATATACAACAAGCAATGTTTACAAAAGTATATCTTTTTCTCTTGGGGAAAAAGTCGCTCTTTATGTCTGCCGATACTAACAGTCTTTCTAGCATAAACCCCTTTATTGGAAAGGATGGAACATTATTTTTGTTTCTACGTCGGTTGAATATGGATATAATGCATTTTTACCAAATTTTTAACCAATTGATGCTTCCAAATTCAAAAGAACACTTGCAGCATCAGATTAACGAGTTTATTCATTTTAGTAGTGGACTGATTGAATTTTACGTAGAAATTGAAAAGCAAGCTGAACTAAAGTGTATAAAGGGAGTTTTTACAAAGTCTCTTCATGATTTAAAGAAACAGTATGATAGATGGGAAAATGTCAATTTTTTCGACAATTTTTTGATTGCTCTGAGAGTCAGTATTGATATTTGTTGTAATGTTTTGGCCAATGTTGAAAATGTCGTCATTTTAATAAAGTGTAGAGATGAGCATTTTAATTTTTGCGAGTCTGATTACAATCACAGTAGAATTGAAAAAATGCAAGGAGATTGGAGAAAATTTAGTCTCAAATTTTTGGACGCTAGTTTGGATATATTTCAATTGTTGAGGGATGGTATGTATGATGATGTTGAAGCGTCGTGGTCGAATATTGGGAGAATTGTTCAAGAATTTGAAGGTTTTTTTTATTTTTTTAAATTACAATTAAATTTTTAACTAGTTTTTGCTATAAATGAACAAAAAACATGCGGTACTATTAATGAAATTACACAGACTGAAAAAACCATCATTGGAAATTGTAAAAAATTGGAATCCATGTCGTTCAAACCCAGTGACAAAATAAAACTAAACTCCTCGACTGGACAAAAAATCTGTCAAGAACGAATTTTATACATTTGTAAAGAAATTAACAGACTTTCCAACATTTTGTGGAATAACGTGTATGCTAAAAACATGGATACTCTACCTTACTTTCTCAATAATTTCGCCAACATTTCCAACTTTTTCAAGCACGATGTATCAGAAATGGCCAATTTTATCTTTTTCAAATATAACGATAAATCAGCTTTTAGTCTAGCTTCTAAGGGAGGTGAAATGCTGCGCCAATTGGCTCAAGTTGTATCTGGATTGAAGAATTACCTTTATAATCCTTGTTTGAACAAACCCCTGTGTATAGATTTGTTATCTGATGTAATTGAAGAAATGTTGAGAGTTCATGGAGAATGTGTATTAATAGAGGTAAAATTGAACATGGTAAAGGATTCTTTAATGGAGAGTAGTGTAGATATAGGAAAGGTTCCGGAAAATGGTTCAGTTTTGAGAAAACATGATAAGACGTTGTTTAAAAACATGGATACTTTGAGAAGAGCTGATTTACCACGTCGTAGAATTTTATCGAAAGAAGAACATGATCGTGATATGAATCAACTCAACACTTTATCTTTACAATTGACCAAATTATTGACTGACTTGGTATTTTTTATTTAAATAAATTTTCTAATCTTTTCAAGGGTCTCCCAGATGATTCGAAAGGTAGCAAGCATGAATTACGACAACAAATATCCACAATGATGAGACAAATGGTCCACTGGAATAATGATACAATTTATTTAGCCTCACAAGGTCAAAAATCTGGAAGTTGTACATATGCCGAGAAAATTTTGAAATACATTAATGATAAAATATTGGACATTGTGGACGATTCAAGCATTAAAGAGTTGCAAGAAAATATGGTTGATAATGTGTTTGAAAATCGACTGGATAAGAAAATTAAAGATGTGGTGGTTTCAGTAATAACTCAAAATAAAAAATAACATTCATTTTGCTAATTATTTATGCAAATAGTAAAATATTTGTTGTATATATTTTATTCCAGGTAAATTATAAATGAAGAGGTTGATTATATAAATATTTTTTTAGATTGCCGAGTATTGCTCCAGTATGCGTCACATTTCCGATAGAAGGCATCTGGGAATTGATTCATTAAACTTGATAAAATCTACTACATTGGAAATTGAAACGTTTGTAATGTTTGCTCAAGCTGGTGCTTTTGTTGCCCAAGATGTAGAAAATTACATGCAAGTTATTTCCAACTCGAAATCTGAATTTGTGTCCATTATTAAGAGCCTTGTTGTGTCAGTTAGAAAATTTATTATTGATATTGACAAGAGCGAAAAGGAATTGACGGGGATTATCGAACAGGTTGCCAAAAATGCAGTCTGTTTTGTTAACCAAGTCAAAATGGTCATTGGTTGTTTGCATAAAGTTTTTGGAAATGAAAATGATTTGTCATTGTTGCAATCTACTCTACAATTGCTATATACGACTCAGCAGATCATTAATGTAAAGTGGAATTTGGGAGCCAATATTAGCGAGGAAATGAAGGTAAACTACAAGGAGAATTTGAAATTGTATTCCAAATCTATGGTGTTAGAGTTGACGACAATTTTCAATACGGTCAAGCAAGTTTACAAGCAAAATGAGGAGAATGAGAGTCACAGGATGAGGGCAATGGAGAGGTTGAATGAATATATAAAAGTAATATTTTTTAAAAATGAAATTTTGGATTTATATATTTTACCTAGAATCTTCAAGTAAACGAAACTCGTGAGACTTTATCATCCCAAAATTACTTTCCAAATGTGGCTCATTTAGTCATACAAGTAAGATTATTGTGTGACCATACTGACAAGTTGATTGTGGCTGCAATGGAAAATGACTGGAAAGCTTTTTACGCGTATTTAGAACAAGTATGGCCCACTATAGCGAGTGTTGTAGTTTGTGTAAAGGAAATGCTGCAATACACGTGTATAGAAATACAAGGTGGTATTATTGATGTGACTGAAAATATGATTTTGTCAATTTGTGCCATTGTTGAACCTAATATCGTGACCAGTGATAAAGTAAAGATTAAAAGCGATATGAATTGTGCCGTGAAGGAATTTTTGGGCTACATTTCAGACATTTCACGTAATTTGAAATTTTGTTATGGATATAATTATATAATTATTATTATAGCACATGCTAAACAAAAGTCGCAAAATGGACAAAATTCATGCGACCAAGGAATATTTTCCGAAGCATTCAAAGTAAATTATTTTTAAAATTATTTTAAAATTTGCGTTAGAAAATTCAATTTGCCCATCAAATAATTGACTCGATGCGTAATCCTGAACCAAGTCAAGTAATAAAAAATTATAATTATTGTAATTTATTTTTTTAGAGTACAGTTGTTGATTTGAATAAAAAGGACGCTTCAATCGACTCAACTAAAGAAATTGTAAATGCTATAGTCAACCTTTTGAAAGCTGCAACTCTAGCTCAAAAAGAATTGGAAATGCAAGGAAGAACAAGCGAACTTGATAGCTTGAAATCAAACACTACAATCGTACAATGGTCTGAAGGTTTAGTATCTGCGGCTATAAATGTGGCGGAAAATATGCGAATGCTCGTGGAAGCTGTTGATAAGTCGCTAAATGATTATGAATCTCTAGATGCAGTAATTTCACATGCTAGAGCGGTGGCAGCAGCCACTTCTCAGATGAACATTTCTTGCCAAGTTAAAATTGATCGATTTTCGGAAAATGGAGCCGCTCTCCACGTAGCAGCATTAAATGTTAAACGTTTAATTGATTTGCTCGTGTCTCACACCAACTCTAAAATTAATGTGGTAAAGAGAGATTTCTGTGATGACGAGTATGTTAATGAGTTTAAAAGTAAAAAGCAAATTATCGATGCCCAAGCGCAAATGCTTAAAAAGGAAAGAGAACTGGACGATGCCAGAAGTAAATTGGCACTATTGAGGAAGAATAATTATTACAATAGCAATTGAAAATGTGTAAATATATATTTATATGTAATTAATTTAAAATTCCAATGGGGCTGAAGTTGCCATTCTGGTTGATGATTCTTTTGATCTAACATATTTAAAATTTTTTTTCAAAAAATTAAATTACTCTTCAACATCCGAGCCGTCCATAAATGTGATGCACTTGTCGTAAAATTCTTTTATAGTGCACTTTGCTATATTTCTACGTCGAATGATTGAATCCTTTTCAACAAAACTAAGAGATTTAGACTCGTCAGAAACTGAAACAGATGAAAAAATTGTGCTGGCATCATCGCACACATTTGATGTTTTAGCAGAATGTAGCCTCTTTATATTCAAAAAGGATTCAATCGTTTGTAGTATTTTTTCTCGGCTAGTGTCATTTTTATCAAATGAAACGACATTGTCAATGTAGCCAGGATTGTCGCTATTAAAACTAATGTATTCGTTTAAAATGTCATTGAAATTGAAAAAATGGACATTTGGGTCAAATCCTCCATTTTTAATGTTTGATTTGACTTGTTTTTCGTAGTGAGAAAAAGTCGGAAGGCACATTAGATATCTTGGGGCAAAGTGAGTTTTTCGAAAAGCTTTTACAACCTAAAATTTAATAATTTAATAATTATGTATAACAGATTCCAAATAAGATCAAACCACGATTTTGACAAAAAAAAGCAATTTTTTTAATTTTATTTATTTCCATATTATTTGATAGAATTATTTTTATTTTCAAATGAAATCGGTTTATTTATCAGCTAATTAATATTTAATCACCTATTTTCTGATTTTTATTTAAATTTTTTTATTAGGTTGAAATTCTGGTTAATACAGGTTATTTATTTTGTTATCAAGTTATTTGTAATTTAAATTAATTAGATGAATAATATTATTTTCTATTGATATTTCTTCAATTCTGTTTTACGGCAATATTATTTAATTTCGCATTTTTTTCCAAAAATCCCCGCTCGACCATCTCCAATGCACTTAAAATTTTATATATATAAAGTACACCAAATATCAGAACATATAGTAAAATAATTAATGTAAATTATACAATATTACAGATGCCAGAGCCTATCAAAG
>JAUZND010057687.1:0-18581 GCA_034780555.1 Coelogynopora nodosa
TAATGGATTGCTTTTGTCTTTGAATGCTTTTAGATAGAGTTTTTTAGCTTGATTTTTGCGCCTATAATCTAGAGAATATTTAGAAGTTGAAACTAGTGTGTTTGGAAAGTAAATTGTTTTTAGAATTGTTTTTTCTATTTTTTCAAGTTGGTTTGCTTCTTTTTGGTTAATTATGTGGTAAATATGTAATATTTTAGTGTCACAATTTTCGAGTAGGCCAATTTTGACTATATAATTACGATTTTTTTTAAAGTTGATCATTCTATTTTAATTATTTTTAATGCGATCAGACTATTTATTGTATTTGTAGTAATCGATTGCGCACATATTTGTCAGATAATTTGTCAGATACTCCAAATATTCAAATATTCAAATATCCAAATTTATTCATTAATTTTAGCGAGATTGTTGTCTTTTTAAGCTATTTCCCGCAATAGAAAATCTCTTTAGAATATCCCATTTTATTCAATATTTCTCATATTCTTCCACATGTCCCATTTCAGTACTCTGGGAATGAGTCTGGAAATGGGTGGGTGAGGATTTGGGAGGGAGAAGGTATTCTAGAGATTATTGAATTAGAAGGATAACTTTCAACATACAAATAACCAACGCCGCTAATTACGTGTTCTAACTTTCAAAGTATTGACATACATTGTGCACATGTGTGCACTGTTCAATGTGTTTGCTGCAATATTTTGTAATGATAAAATTAGTTTTTAATACATTGTCTATTCTCAATAATGAATATTAAATTAAACATGTTTAATTGATTTCAACGTTCAGCATCCACAACCTTATTTTATTTTTATTTTCCATAGTGTACCTTTTTTTAAATTGCATTGTTCAACAGAAAACGTGATATGTACTTTTATATAAGTACTCAGAAATCATGATATAGACGCACTGTACACAAATATTTTGCAAATATTTTTCATACTTAATATGGCTTCAGAAGTTGTTGTAATAATTAAATTAATTAATAGTTCGTATACCCTTAGACAGTACATCCTACACGACGAAGAATACATCCCAATAACTTTTAGAATGTGAAGCGACCTATGACAGGGAAGTGGTCAGACATATGTCTCGTTGTTTTGTTTCTTTTACAAAGCGAGGACCACGGCGATATATAGTATGGATGCGCATATGCGTCACCACAGAAGGTAAAAGGTTTATCCGCGGTTAAAAGAGTGCAGTTAAGGCTCGACTTGAGCGGAACCCGATGTTCCTTGCTGTACATGATGTAATCCAACCACTCTTGTCGGTTTCCTGGTTCAACAACATTGTTGATTTCTGGATCAAAGGTTGCTGACAAAGATCCATTGACCAATGGGGGAAGTTGGCTATTTAGAGTCCTCAGAAGTTGGTTCAAATTGTCAGAATATTTTATATTATCAGTGTTAAAATCTCCGGCATAAAATACCGGTTCATTAAAAGGAATAATCAATGAGTTTGAAAAATTCCGAAGTTCTTCGGCTTGTTTTTCTCGAATATCAGCGTACATTTGCCCATCGTAAGCCTGCATATGAGTTCCGAAAATGTTGTAAGACAACCCCGCTTTCATCACTTTGGCATAGGCGATTCCTTTTGGAGAAAATCGACCGAAATCAAAAGAGTTGTAAGTATTGAAAATGTAATTTTCCGACTCAACAATGGGCCACTTGGACACCATGAAGATCCCGGCATTGGTCAAAGTGATCCGATCTGCCGTTTGGTCACTGCCAACCGTGGGAGTACTGAAGGGATATCCATAGAAGGCGAAGAGCTTGACAATTGGAATTTCAGGTCGACAACCGGTAAGAAATCCTTCTTGAATTATAATGACGTCATTCTCTGGATATGCAGACTCTATCACTGAAAAGCAAGTAAATTAAACGCCTGAAAATTTATTCAATTATTTACCGATTATCGATTATACTGTTATAATACACTTATAGAGTAAACTGGTCTAGGTGCAAATAATATAATTCGGAAAATGTAACCCTGCGTGCTTGCAATTGTATATCAATAATTTTACATAATATATATCATGTTGCATGACAACAAGACACGTAATATATACATATACGATATACAATTATGTTTGACACGTATTGGTATTTATTTATAAATAATGTTATATATTCTACGAAATATGTTCTATGGTTTTATGTAATAATAATAATGAATTGAATATTTGTGAAGAAAAAAATGCGTGGTAAATTCAATATACTCGCACAAATATTAATTCATAGCAAATTTCATCTTCACCGTTCTTTGCTTTTTCAGTACACAGATACACTTTAGCTTAACCAACTGTAATTTAATCGTTACGTCTATTAATGTAATCGTTACGTCTATTAATGTAATCGTCACGTGTATTATTGTAATCGTTACGTCTATTAATGTAACCGTTACGTCTATTAATGTAATCGTTACGTCTAATAATGTAATCGTTACGTCTATTAATGGAATCGTTACGTCTATTAATGTAACCGTTACGTCCATTAATGTAATCGTTACGTCTATTAATTTAATCGTTACGTCTATTAATGTAATCGTCACGTGTATGAATGTAATCGTTACGTCTATTAATGTAATCGTTACGTCTATTAATGTAATCGTTACGTCTATTAATTTAATCGTTACGTCTATTAATATAATCGTTACGTCTATTAATGTAATCGTTACATCTATTAATTCAATCGTTACGTCTATTAATTTAATCGTTAAGTCTTTTAGTACTTTTTATCTTCTGGAAAATTGAAACTTGAATAAATCATTACATCTTTTAAAAGCTAAATATCTGATTGTAGTATTGTTTCAATGAAACCATACGAAAATAATTTTAACATCTTACTATTTTCGTAAAGTTTTATTTAGTCTAAAGTGTGGAAATGAAGTCATACATATGCAGAATATTGTGGCTGTTAAAATATTGCACGTTGTCAAATATTTACCTGACATATAATAACTACTAAATTTTGTCATTTTGATTAATGAAAACAATTTTATCTTTTATTTTTAACTTTACAATTCCCTAAATAAGTTGATTTTCAACATGTAAATTTAGAAAAATTTATGCAATTGTCCCATATTAAAAAGGATTTAATTGCACATTACTTAAGGTGTCATTAAAACTATTAAATAATTAATTGTATCTATTATTTATATAATATATCATTTATAAGTATCTGGGTAAAATCTTGGACTTACTATATAGCTATATAATCCATAATTTAGATCGTATTTGAGTAAATTAATATAAAAATCATACAATGGAGGTCAGTGTCCGCGTACAATGAAGTACAACATTGATATACAATAGATGTGCTTTTACTCATAAATACAGCTTTTAAAAACATCGACAAATGTTTTCTAATACTTGAAAAACGTAAATAGTGAACAATAATGTTTAAATGTTGCCATAATATTAAAAAATAATTTGGGGAATTGTCTGAAATTGTTAGGTAATGTTGACATATTTTACTAAAATGTTTGCAAAAATTGATAAATACAAGCGATGCTCACTCCATTTTTAAAAGATAAGTAACACATGTTCAATGGTGATCAGTAAATTTGATAACAGCTGTTTAAAAATATTTTATTTCTAATAATTTTATCAGTTGTCAATTAGTAAATATTTAGTAAAGCATCACTGCCAATGTGTTTTTCATTGCAACAGTTGAAAACATGTATACAGTATATAATTAACCAAGATATTGGCCAGAAATTATCTTCTTATGAATAATCGCATTTTAATAATTATATGTAATGGTCAGTATATATATTTCAGTATTACTATAGAATTAGTATACCAGCATCAGCAGATAATTCGAACTATGTGGGCCTATAATTGCTCAACCAAGTTACTGTAATTACTAACAAACCTTTTGGAATACGACAGGTGCGTTCATACTGTCCATCGTGCGATCCAATAAAGTCGCGATTGAAGATATTGTACGATATAAGCGTGAAGCTGTTACCAGCTGGGGCGTCACTATAACCACCAGCTCCACTGAACCTCGGTTTCGGAGCCCTGCAGAGAATCTTCTTCCCCGTCAAACACCAGCTCCCGTCACCCGAAGAGTCTGAGCGGATGTAGTCGAAACCGTGGGTGGCGCACATCCGTTCATCACCGTCGCAAAATGGAGCGCTTCCTGCATGTTGGGAAACATACAAATTTTAAATAAAATAATACATAGATAAATGTTACAAATAAAAATTTGCCCGAACAACTGTTTCAATGTTTTAAATTGTTTAAATTTAAATAAAATGTTTAAATTGTTTCTAACATGGATAAAGGTATCTTCTAGTTTTTTCCAATTCCATCTTGTTTATTCCAACTTAGAACGTTGAGGATTATTCTTTGTGGTATACAAAAGAGAAGACAATGTCAACAACTTCTCTGTTCTCTGACCATTTGGACCTATTTTTATTATATGATTAAGGAGATCTGGTTAGTGGGGATAAACACATGTTTGAGTAATATATACTTATATTATATTAAGTGATTAAAAGGAGGTTATGCAGGCAATTCATCAAATTTATTTTATAAAAAGTTTTTAAAAAAATGTCAAACTGAAAATTATAATTAATATTGTTTTTTCATTAAATCACCTTCAGTCTATACAAAAATATATAAATCAGAGTTTAAAAGCGTTTAATACCAATGTTTGTAGAAGAATAACCTTTTTAATTACAATATGTTCACGCATTAGCATTTGTTCACCATTTTTGATTACTTAATGTTGTAACATTACATTTATTAATGGCTGTATCGTAATATGTTTTCTCGATATGTTGGTTACTGTTTGTTGATATGTAGCACATATGTTAATCAGTCTGTTATTCCAATATGTTTATAATCATTTCATATTTTATTATTTCCAGATCCCTCATTCTTGCTGAACTATAGTAAACTGTCACTCAACAAATTAGACTTTTCTGTAATGTTTACACAGTCATCTATTATTATATATTTAATTATTATTACTATTAATATATCCGATTGTTAGGTGGTATAGGTTTCGCCATGGAATCACGTTATGCCTTTTTCTTCAAGTTATTTTGAAATCCACAACTTTATTATCTTCCAAATGAAGATTTGATTCTGTCGCGTCAGGATCAACTCTCTCTTAGTCAACGTTGGTATAATGATCAAAACAGTCGCAATTTATACCTATATATATACATATATACATATATATATATATTCTATTCTATTACAATATGTAAAGTTAATTAATTATTGAACGGATGATATATTTTGCTTCGCATGATTGGTTTTTTCGTTCTTGATTACAATTCCCACATTTGTACTAAATTATTTTATGCTATAAGAGTTGCCTTATTATAGTTTTGAGCTGTGGCTGGTATTGATGGGTCCTTGTTTAATTGATAACTCTTTGATGATACCGTAGATCGTCGTTTCGTATTGCAGACCCAAGGATGTGATGTATAAATTTATTCTGAATCAATTTGTAACACAACACTGTCTTGGAATTTATTACGTTTGAAATTTTTTAATTTTTCTTTACGAATTCAGTTCTATATAGTGCTGAATTGAAGCATTTTACTGGTTCTTAATACTGTTGATAAAAGCTGTTTGTTAGTATGCATTGTTAGTGAAAGTTTATTTGTTAATTACCAAAAAAACTGTGGAAACCTACTTTGAACTGTACCAATAATCTTTGTCAGTTTGATGTTGAGGATGTTTAACTTCAAAACACCTAACAGCGGAGATATATTTTCAATCCTTCTTTTCAAAAAGTATCGCTAATTGTATGTCTGTCCTTCTCTTGAATCTGTCAAAATGCAAAACTCTGTCTTGATTATATGCATTGCAATGAATTTTACTAAATAAAAATAGAATATAATTATTTTCTCTAATGAATTCCTAATATATATTGTATATCCAATAAAATATTACCAATTACAAAGATTAGTTGTTTTTTTAAATAAATATATTTTTTAATTTTTATTAGAACGACAAATTCACAGACATCTGAATTATTTTTCAAATATCATTTAAATACCCCAGAATAATTAAATCTAATAATTAACATGCAATTAATTTGCAAAAACAAATGATACTAACTAACTAAAATACAATAATAATAAGTGAATAATGAAAAACTAAAATATTGTAATATTTAGGCCTACAGGGTATAATAGTATCTATAATATGTGTAAAATTAAATAATATATATGTATGTAATGTGTGTAATAATGTATAATAGTGTCTAAATTCAAGATTTATCAATACCATCATTTAACCTATTTTCCAATAAAAAAATTACGATTAATGCAAACTTGTGAAATTATTTCATGATTACATTATTGTGTCCAATTTTCGTGTCACTTTTGATCATATTACAATTTGAATAGAATAATTGCCTGAAAATCTTATAATACCTTTCACCACAGAACTTCCTGACTAAATTATAATAATCTTACATTTGACAGTGTTTGAACGAAAGTAGCATTCTGACAAAATAATCAATTTGATTGACACTTATTTTTTAGTATGTTATATTTTATAGTAAAATGAACGTTCTATAAAATACACTTTAAAAAAGCTCAAAGTTTTAAATTTTGATTTATTAACAATTAAATAAAAATAATTAATTTCGTTTGACAAAATTATAAATACATAGTAGAAAGTGCTATCTATACTTTATAGTTAGTGTAAAATTATCCATTTATAAAAAATTCACTTTACTTATTTTTACTTAATTTTACTTACTAACTTATTTACTTATTTACTTATTTACATATTTTTTTATTTACATAATTACACATTTACTTATTTACTAATTTACTTATTTACATATTTACTTATTTACATATTTACTTATTTAGATATTTACTTATTTAGATATTTAGATATTTAGATATTTACTTATTTACTTATTTACATATTTACTTATTTACATATTTAGATATTTAGATATTTACTTATTTACATAATTACACATTTACTTATTTACTAATTTACATATTTACTTATTTACTTATTTACATATTTACTTATTTACATATTTAGATATTTAGATATTTACTTATTTACTTATTTACTTATTTACTTATTTACACATTTACATTTAAACAAATTTACTTATTTACTTATTTACTTATTTACTTGTTTACTAATTTAATTATTTAATTATTTAAATATTTACTTATTTACTTATTTACTTTTTTAATTTCTTCAGTATGAAATTAAATTAATATTTTCGTTGGAACAACCCTTTATAATTGATCTCTGCATTGATCAAAGCCATAAGGGATTATTTAAAATGTATAAAATTTTAAATACAAAAGATAGATAATAAACGTATTTCAATTGGACATGCGAATAACATCGACACAAAAGTTATGTTTGATACTGAAGCGTTTATAAAAGTGAATAAGATTGCAAAAATTAATAAATTTTTAATAATTTGAAACAAAAACAGAACATGCAAACCATTTTAAAAATTAAATAAGTTATTGTCGGGTCGAACCAAGAAACTTGTATTGCATTTGATAAGTACATGACAACATTTTTAAGGTTTGAACTTCATCAACTAATTTAAACAAAATATGTTACATTTGACAAACTTATCAAGTTTTTCTCACAAAATTTTGTAAGCACAGTACATTGTTTGATTACTAATCTATGATAAAAATTAAACCACATCTATAAAAAAGCATGTGAACCTGCCCCCTTACCGAACCAGAACTCCAGAGCAGGTAATCCATTTAACGACAGTACCAGGTGACAGGCGATTATGAACCTGAAAATTAAATTTTATTTTTGTGACAATAAATTATTGTAGTATATAGCTTTTCTATGCTTAGATCATTTTAAATAATATATATCGCAAGCCTACATTTAAAATCCATGGCAAAAAGAGTTTAATATGTGTTCCTCAATGATGTTTGTATTAAACCTCACCTAATATTTATATTAATGTTTAATAAGAGTTTAATTTTTTATTTATTTTAATTTTCACATTAAATTCTCAAAATCGTAACAAATATTTTAATAAAAAAATTAATAAACGAAAGAAAGAAAGGAAATGTAATGAAAGCTACTTTCGAAACTGATTAACAATTTTTTTTATCGAGACTCATGGCGAAAATGAAAATTAAGTTTTATGAAAGATTTTAGTCTTTTATTTAATTAAAATAATCAGTAATTAATTTTAAAAAAGCAATTTCTTTCTTTGTACACATTTTGCATAGTACAAAATCCCTTAACACAATCGATCCATACTGGACCTTTGAGTGGTTCCATATATCGAAACAGCTAAATCCGCCCCCTTATTTGTTCCGTCCGACAATATACTATATACAATATACAATAAACTATATGTTAAACACAATGTGTCATACATAAATATGCAATTATTACTACATTCATCAAAACTGTAATCGCCAGTATAAATAAGATTAAAATCACATTATATTACATATTTTTTGAATAAATGTCTATAAAACTAATATTTAGCTACATGAGTGATGTAGTTACACACGCGTAACTTGACTTTTAATTACTTTATTTTAAAGTGCATGTTTAATTTACTACAAAATGTTTTACAAGTCGGCTACATTCAACCGTTAGTTTCATATATATTTCGTATATATAAATATTCGTATATATATTCGTATATACCTATTTCGTATATATATTTCGTATATAGTTAATTGAATTTATTGTAGTTTGATTCAAATTACAAATTACGTTTGGAATAATATTTTTTCTGCGAAAATTATAAACTATGTAAATTTTAAAATATATTTAAAATAATTAGCAACAAAAATACAAAACGGGAGAACTTACTTTACATAGTTCAGCAACATAGTGTAGTGTATTGTATGTGAGAAGAAATACGTATATTCTCAAATCAAGTAACTTTGTTCAATTAACAAAATACCCTGTTCACTGAATCAAGTAATTAGTTAATTATACGACTAGTCATGCGATAAATATTCGATCATTAAATGGCAAAATATATGGCATGTTTAGTTTCTATTTATGGTAAATATAGGTCACTTCATGAAGTGGTCTGATAATTGAATAGTTCATTATATACTTTAATATGTGGCCTGACCACGCAAACATTAAGGGTTATTGACCATTATACGAATTTACATACATACTTGGAAATAATTGGCAATCTTTTTCTTTAATTGTATATTAGAGTCGTATATACTAGCCGAAGTATACATTATATTGTAATCAGAATAAAACAAGTGAGATTAAGTGGATAGCAAAGATTCCATCTATGGTTAACAGGCTACATATTACTTCTATGTGGTGAGTAAAACTGAATCACTTAATTACATAATTTCAATCACTCCTAGCTGCGTGCTATTCTGAGTATATTCTGTAGATATTTAGCTAAAATTATACGACTTCTTTCATTGGGTGTATATAGTTATCTAAATCAAAACAAAATTGTAGATCAATTTTTAACATAGGCATCTCTGATTGGATGTTACATAATTACTTTTTATAGACCTTTTGCATGCCACAAAATTTTGTACAAAATAAGCAACATGATCAAAAAGTCTCAATATTTAATTTTGATAATAAACAGAATAATAATCAAAGAATTTACGTTACATAATTACTTTGATTTATAATTTTCTCATAAAAATTGTTTTACTCAATAAATATTTATTTATTAAAATGAGTACTGTATAATATGTACTTTAATTGTCAATAATTGTTTCAGCCATGCATTGTGTTGAATAACGATAATTAGTTCGTGATTATACATATAAGAGATGATTTATTTAGCACATGACGACTTGACCTTTTTTTACAGTTATCCGATCTGAACAATGTCTATATATATATAATACTTATAGGCTTACTAACCTATAGTAATCCTAAGGTTCCCAATAGCAACTATAATTTAGGAGTCTTTCAGAAATAAACTAGATTTTGATCATAAATTCGGTTTTTAATGCAGAAATTTATATCGAATTTAGATAATATATTTGAATTATGTTATTCATGTCATGGATGTATTTACATAATAACGACAAATTCACAGAAGAATATCAAAGTCGGAGGTAATGTAAATGGACATTAGTGTGTTTATGAAGAGAATAATGTGTTTAAAATAATTTTAATTTACCCACATGCGCGATTCTGGTGAACCAGAATAGCTCGATTTTACGTACAAAATGTATAACAACATTTGAACCAAGTTTAACCATGGTAACATATATTTGTAATAATTCATAGACAACTCAAGCAATCAGAATAATGTTGGTAGGCTATCTGATATTTAAAATAAAGCTTTTAATAAGGATGTTTTTATTTGTTGCTATAAAAACATGCTATACAGAGTTTAACAACCAAAAATCAATAAATCAATCAAAACTAAGTTTTACACAGTGGTTTTAATCGTGATATTTATTCTTTCGTTGACTGCGATTGTATCATACAAGGGCCTAGTAAACAAAGTTCAATATGTGTATAATTATCTCACTAATTTATTATTATATTAATAAGAAACAACTTGTTCAGTGTGATAATGTGAGTAAAGAGAATGTAAGAAAATGTAAAACACTAAAATACGCAGTAAAAGTCACACAATACTGAAAGAAAAGCTTATGACTGAAACATTTAATTACATATTTTGGGTTTACACCTACAGTATAGCCTACATGTACGTACATGCATATACATGTTTATTTTAATAACTATTTAGGTGATGAGCAAAATGGATTTCGATTCTGATATCGGTATCCCAAATTTTGGTTACAACACATATTATTTACTTTTGCCATAAAATTGTAAACAATATAATAACTTCGGCAACCTAAATAGAATTATACAGTATCCAATTTAATAAACTAGTTCGGAGGGAACTAAAGTAAATTTAATTTTTACAATGGTAAAAATTCAATTTGTTTTATTTTGTTGAATGAGTTTTATAAACAGCGAAGGGTGGAAACTTGAAGTACTATATATTTATATTTTTGTTTTATACATGCTAATGTGAGAAATTCTTAGGCCATCGCAGACAGTAACAACACATTGAACAACCGTAATTTACTTTCATTGTATGGTCATATGAATCAGCACAAAACTACAATTATTGATTTTCCACAGAGTTTCAAATATAAAGTAATTAATGTATATTTGAGATTATGACTGTCGCTTCTATAACTACTGTATTGTTATATTATGAAATATTTTTAATTTTATACGTTTATATATTTTTAATCTTTTGTCAATTTTGTAACAATATAGTTTGATTGCATTGCAAAAAAATACCGTATTTATGCGTATTCCTATTAATGAATAAAATGTTTTTTGTCATATTGGCTACAATAAAGCGTTTTCCTCATCTCGGTTAAATAGGATTTCTCGATTTTTAGCTGCAAAACATTGATATCAATTATGATACTAATGGACTCGGACGCCGCGATGTATATATATCGAGCAGATGATTCGTTTTACAATTTGATATATATTGTATATAGGTTGAAAAAAATAAACACCAACATAAGAAGTATTCATTTAAACAATCAGAAATAACTGGTAGAACATTATTTGACGAAAAAATAAATTGTTAATTATTTTATATGTGATATCTATCTTTGGAGGCACTTTTAAACAATGCTATAAAGCTGTTTCGATTAACTATAGTGTGAACTAAATTTATATTGATCGATGGGAATTTTTAATAAAAGTAAATATCGCGAAAATAAATAAGAATTGAATTTATACTGTTCCTAATATTTTTCAATAAGTACTTTTCTATTTTTGTCTTATAAATTAATATTATTGATGCGTTTATTATTATTATACTTTTTAATTTAAAAGATTATATCGATTGTTTTTCTGTAATAATTAGTAAAATTGTGTTGTATCTTCAACCTATAGTTTCGATTTCAATAGTTTTTGTCGACCCTTCTTAGATATTATTGAACAAGTATGAAATCAACATCTACATAGCAATTGTAACCTTATAAATCATAAGAAAGAAATAAATATTTTAAAATCTAAGATTTATTATAAATTATATTGTCATTGACCCTATTTGTATAATACTATTAGTTCCCTAGGCAGGCCAAGGGAAAGGTAATTTAAGTTTACAGGACACAGGTGTGATTGAATCTTTTAGTGTGAATTAAATATTAAATAAAAGACTAAATATTTACTATAATATTATCACGTCAAAGATTATTGTTTTTTTCACTGTTAACAAATATCATTAAAGCTTAAAAATAATTATTATCCTTTTAAAATTATTTAATATATAACTTTACCTCTGGCTCTGGAACTAGGATAGATCCAAAATATTTGAAATGTCAAGAGTCCAATGAATAATAATAGGAATATTTTAGACAGTAATATAATACATTTTTATAAATGGTGGGTTTCAGACCAGTAAATGTCATACTTATAGGCATAGCATGATTATTCATATATTAATATATATTTAAACTATAAAGTATAAATGTAATACAGCATTATAATATTATTATTAAACAAAGTTTTAATAAAATCATAAAATATAAATAACTGTTTGAATATGTTAATGTTATCTTATAGCAGCATTCATTAAATAAATGTATTTAAACAGTACTAGACACTAGTATTTTTACATATTTTTTAAACATTTGTAAAATTAAATGCATTTGCCATTTGGACAATGTCAATATTAATATTTTCACAATTATTTCTTATTTCATTGATCATTTTCTACTTAATTCATTCCTTGCTCATATGTGTTATAAATCTTATTATGTAGTATTTAGAGTATTTTATATAGATTTATATGTTTTATGGCAAGTTTCCACAGGCCTATTATAACTCTTTTAATAGTAATAATTATTATCATTGTTATATTCACCTTTGTTATAAAAAAACATTATGAACATTATTCAGCAGTTTTGATTTACCAACTTTGATTTATTATATATGCTTACAATAATAAAAGATTTAAAAATATTTTTCAAAGCATGTTTTGCTGGCATTTAACAACAAAATGACCAATTATACCTAAGGCCAGGCCAGATGAAATTAAAAACATGTTTAATATCCCCCAGCTGGGTCCCTTTTTTAAAAAATAAATAAAAATTATCAGTTTACATATTTTATAAATAAAAAATATAAATAGTTAATAATTAACATTTTTATATTTACATGGCCTTTTATTTATTGCCCATACAAATAAACTAACAGAAGCCACTAATTTAACAATGAATTTTTACTTATTTAACCTTGAAGTATATTTAATTATTTCAGATAAACAAACATGATCTATTGTATTAATGAAATATTATACATAATAATTTGTAACTTTATACATTATTTTTAATTATAATTTATTTCAATAGTAATTTTGTATAATAATACTGTTTGTTATATTTAATACCATACATATGTATAATAACTATATATTTATTTACCCTATATATTATATATTTACATATTTACTTAATCTATCAGTAAATAATGCATTTATTTCTACATTTATAATATATATTTACATAATTATTCATTATGAAAAAATAATAAAATAAATGAACTTAGAATCTCAAACCAACAATAATTGCATATTTGTGTATGAAGTTGTGATGGGATAAATCTGGGTATGTATCAACTACTTATATTCATGAATGATGTAACATTGTTATAACAACCAGAACCTATTTTTTTGGATAAACTGTAATGTATGATGAATGTTAGGTTAAAATTCTTCAGGAATTATTGAACTTGTTTATGTACTTGTTTTTTATTTAATAATTTTGGCACAGTATACAACTGTAAAACACACTTTTGGTTTCCTAAGTGTATGTTTAAAAATGGACAAAAAGCCATATGTTTTTATTTACATTCAATTAATTTAACATTTACAAGAATTTGAACAGAGTAGTGTTAGAACTCAATATGTATTTATCATTGAATACTATTTTTTATATCTTATTTAAATTTACTTGCACTCTATCTAATTCTGCCTCAAATTTTTATGATGCTTCCAATTTCATTATACACAACCTTCCCCTGTTCAATTTTTTATAATTAAAAAAAATATATATCAAAGCATTCCTAACAGAATGCTCTTTTTTATATATTGTATAAATTTATGTAGGCTCTACCTAATGCTGACTCTAATTTGTTCACCATAGGGTAAAAGCTTTTATTGTTTTATAATAAACGGAAATTTTAATTTTTATATATTTTATTTCAATTTATAACAATACAGAGTTATATACATATTGTAAATAGGAATAAAACATAATGATGTAATTAAAGATAGGAAAATACCTTATGTTATTACAATATTTAAATAATAGTTTAAATTGAATTTGTTTCAAATTATGGCTTTTATTTTTAAAATATCTCACCCTTTTATCAAATGTGTTGTTTCCTTTTAATAACATATATTTTAATATAATTCATAATCATAATTATTATATTTGTATATGTTTGTATCTATATGTATTCTATAGCATGTTATATACATCTATCTGATAATATATATAATATACTGTTTAAAAATGTTTTTAGATTTTGTCATAGAAAATTTATTTCTATTTTTAATTCATCCAGGTGGCCAACTGCCTTTTTTAAAGCTGTTAATTTAAACACAAATATGTTTTTATTAATTTTGTCCCAAAAAACAATTGTTATAAGCTTTTATATTAGCACAGTATACTACACAATAAAATAATTCTTATATACCTGTATTAGTAACATATCATTAATAATACATTATTTTATTAGACAGGGCACAAATGATGTCTTGTTTACCAAGTTCCAGCCAGGCATGGAAATTACAATAGATAAAAATATACATATATTCAACCCAGGAATGTTTTTTAATAAAAAATAATACTGAATAAATTTGATGTATTAAAACTATAGGTATTAGATGAATTTAAATAACTTAATTAGCATGTAGTATAGGTACATAAGTGGTAACTGCTTTATTCTGAATATTTGCTTAATCTGTATCAATTTCAAAGACCCTATAAATTAAAAGGGCCTTTTTTTATACATTATTTTATTTTAAAATTTAGTTAATTTACTTTTAATGGAAAATATAAACAAACACCTATGTTTATTTACATTTGAGGTAACTGTTACTTTTAAAACATTATTGATATTGCTCCCATTTGTGTTGGTTTATTATTGCATTAGATGTATTAGAAGCATTTTTCTAAATATTATATATTTAATATATTATACTAAGAATCTTTCAACATCATCTCTAGTTAATATCTATTATTGAACTAAATAAAACTATATAACTTTTTTTTATATACATGTAAAAATATACACATTATTTGTTCAAGTGAATAGTTGACATTTTGTTAGCATTGTTTTGAAATGATATTTAATAGTTTTTTTACCTGAAAAAGTTTACAGGTACATAAATTACAAAAGGTAAGACTGTATTGAGTAATCATTTATTATTTACCTAATATAATACTTCACCTATAAATTATCTGCATGTTGTATTACATAAAATAACAAGAAACTATATTAATACAAGTTCTGCTAAAATAAGTTAAAGTAAATATAATTTTTGCAAAAAAATGTCATTGTCAAAAATGAATTGTGTGTTTTCATGTATTGAACTGCAGGGTACCAGATACTGGATCTTAGGATTGAAAAATCAGTAAACAAGACATAATTTGTGACCGGCCTTACAAAAACAAGTGCTATTATGTATATAGACCATGTGCAATTGTCGAGCTAATTTTATTTTCAAAAACATTATTCAATTTTTATTACCTGATTATATCATAAACTCTAGTTTAGGAAACATATGGGAAAATAACAATTATATATTGACCTATATATGCTATAACTTTTGAACAATGCAACCAATTGATTTAATTCGTTTTGTATCCCCCCATTCAGATCACAAGATCTATAATAGTTTTATATAATAATATTTTTATACTATTTATATAAATAAGTTATAACTAATATAAAAGCTATTTGACTATTATTTTAAATTGATGGTGTTATTTTAATAATTAATTTAATATTGAAGATAAAAGTATTTTAGCCACTAAGTAACACAATAGGGGTCATACTTTGCATAGTTCAATGAAAAACTTTATTTCTTTGAAGAAACAATTAGTATACCCCCCTCCTCGGAAGAAGGATTAAACTAAAGCATGAATAAAAGAACTGTGTTGTCTAATTTTTAATTATGAGGTCATTTCCTTATTGCTAATTATTTTCAAATTTCTGCTGGATATTGTTGCCTGATTCTGCTAAAAAACAATGAGCAAGTATTTCATTTTTTGGAATATTCAATGATGTTTTTCTTTCATCTTCTCAAGGACAACAGGAAGGACAAAGTATGCATAGCCCCGATAGCTACAAGTCTGATCTAAAGCGAGCCCGCCTGATGAACCCCTATGTCCAGCTGAGGCGCAGCTTCGTGTGCTCCTCTCGACCCCTGATCGCCAGTCAGTTCAACAATCCCGAGCTGTCCGACGTGCAGATCCGCCTCAGTGGGACCGACACCATGTTCCATGTGCATCGACTGGTGCTGAGCAGTGCCAGTGACATGTTTTCTCGCTGGCTCAGTGAGAAGTGGCAGGTGAGGAAGCTGCTGAGCTTGTGGATATTTAATTCTAAACAACATTCCATTTCCAATTTTTTTATTTTGTGGCATTCAAACATTTCATCCAAATTGTTCACATATTTCCATTGTCAATTCTTCTAGACGATGGATTACCCGTCTTAACACACATATTTTACCTTTCGGTTGTAACTCCCTTTCTAAATCGCAGTCTTTACCTTTAATTGTTCCTTTCTCTCCTTTCAATGCTAAATCTATTTGTTCTTCCCGTTTTGACATTTCTATATTTCCTTCTTTTACCTCTGGTCCCAATCTTAAACGCCTTCTTTGCCCCAGCCGTCTTCCTTCATTTAAACCTTTATAATCTTTAACGCAATTTTATAATTTTTTGTTGGTTAATTGGTGGTCCGCTTATTCTTGTGTTTGGTTTTTTTACCTTTTTATTTATTTAATCAAATATTGTTTAATTCCTGCTATTTTTTAATCAATTATTATTTAATTCCAGCTATTTTTGATTATAATTTTGTATACATTTTTGAACAATTTTATTGACGTTTTAATAATTGTCATAGTTATATATATTTTGAATGTTTCATTAAGGAATTTATTATTGTTAAAATCAATTTGCTGCATTTATATTATTTTCTGTTGATAGAGCCTTATTATAGGCGAAAGCGCTCCAGATTTTTACAAATATATTATTTAATTACAAATACGTAGATGACAATATTAAGGTTCACTAAACGATTTGTCGGTCGACGTCCCCCTCTTGTCCAGAAGTGCGCCACTATCCCGGTGCTGGATTTGGTGGAGACAGACGCCGATCTGGTCGAGTCGTTCCTTCGGTTCTTCTACAGCGGGGACCTCGTGATGACCAGCTCCAACATTGTGGACTACTACATGCTGGCGGACAAGTATCTGGTGGCCTCGCTCATGGCCGAGTGTAGCGGCCACATCTTCCATGGCCTAGAAGTGGGTTTGGGTAACATTGGTTGCCATCATACCTTGGTTACCACTTTAAGTACCTTAGCTACCGACTGTACTTACCTTTGCTGTCAAGTGTGTTATCAAAGAGCGGCAACTAAAACAATAAATAAATACCGCTTACTCACTTCCTGATTATTATTAAACATTTCATGAGCATGACAGCTAACTTTAGTATGACTCAATTAAATATATCAACCCTGCTCTGAACATGCTTTACTAATATGGGAAATCTTGCTATTTGTGTAACTGTATGTACTTTATCTTCTTGCGCAGTCCTGACAAAGTAATTAAATTTGTTTATTTTGAAAACATTTAATGTCATGAAAAGTCAGCATTGTGTTATAATTTATAATAAAAAGTGATGTAACTCTATCAAACCTGTGTTTAGATAATAATTATTAAAGTTTTGTAAATTCCTTCTTGTTTATGTACGGGAAACCTTTTTTAATTAAACCAAACATTCCAATATCTAAATATTTTAAAATCCGGGCTTATTTCCAGCAAATAAATAATATATAATTCTATTGTTTGTGGTTACAGCTGTGTAAATACAAACGTTTTATTATTTTATAACTTCTGAAACATGTGAGACGTCTCGTTGATAATGTTATAATAGATGTGATTCAAAGCCATACGTTTGGCTGTATTTATCCCAGATTTTCTATTTGTTTATAATACATGAATTACCTTTAAATTAGCCATACATATACTAATCATGACTTTCTACTATGTGCTGTCAGTCAATTGGATAAAATCAGGTACGCTAAAATGGTCATAAATGTCACCATATATATATGGATAACATTTAGAAACCATAATTTAAGATGTCGTTATTTAAACACACGAATTCCTGTAATTTAGTAATTTTGGTACCCTATGTTTGCTGTTTTATTATCTGCAAACATCGTTATAGTCTGCACGACTATTGAATTATTGATTGCAGTTCGTTGAGACGGGAGTACTTTATAATAAGAATAATAGTTATATATTTATAACGCGCTCCAAATTGTAAGCAATGTCAGCAGCGCAACAATGAGTTAACATAACAGT
>JAUZND010057698.1:3800-18581 GCA_034780555.1 Coelogynopora nodosa
CCCCCCCCCCCCCCCCCCCCACGAGCGCCACGGCCTGGTGACTGCGAACAGCCGGTTGTTGCGTCATTTATATTATGCAATATTATTTTCCCAGGAATTTTCAACTTTTTAAATATAATGGGTTAGATTTGTAGTTACTGTTTAACTTCTTAATTTTTTTATAAACATTTGCATTGACATTGGTTGGGAAAATAAATGAAAAAACTTCGTAAAATGTCCAGTGACGATTTGAAGTAATAACAACGAAATTATTTATTTTTTGAATTATTATTAATGTATTTTTGAAATGAAAACACATTTTTAGCATCTAGAAATATAATTTAAAAATTAGATACTCTTTTGTCGCAACACTACTTTTAAAAGTGTAGTAATTTTTAACCGTTTATTATAGTTAAATTAAGTAAATTCACAAACAATAAAGTATTCGCAATGACATTGACAATAACATAATTATGTAGAACAGAAATCCTTGTTTGGGTCGTTAAGAGTTTCAACTCATGTACCGTTATTATATTATTGTATACTGTTTGGTTATTCTATAATTTTATAACTTTAATTATTTTAAATTCTTAATAAAGGTGTTGCACAGCATTCAATCTCATGTTTATACTAATATAAAAGTGTGATTAGTCGTTTCATCCGAGTAATGTCTTGCTATATTACTAATTTAATTATAATTTTGTCAAAACATTTACATCATTTACAATAATATTGTATAATTAAATATCATATACATTTTGTGATTATAGCCTATTTTAGTAGAAATACCAGGCACACATTTCTCATTTCATTTAGAACAATAAAGCGCAGCGAAATTTACGTTTTTAAAAGAAAAAACAAGAAGATGAAAACATATAAAAGCTTTATTTAATTAAATATAGAGCACTGAGACTTGCTCCACAGACTCACTCTGCCTCGCCAGATAAACTATGAGTCATGAGAGATACATTACAATAATAGTAAAGTCATGTAGAGAGGTAAGTAGATTTGTTCATTAGAGTTTTCTATATTCTCTCTGTCTGCAATGCGCTTGCTGCTCATGTGATAATTTAACGAATTCTACTCTATTTTGCCTACTAATGTAACATTATACATTGTTTAAATATTGTAATGTATCCATATGTTCACTAACAAGTTGGAGTGAGTCTGTGAAGCACATCTCAGAGTTCTTTATCAAACAATGTTGAATATTATGTGTTCTAATCTTATTTAAATATAAAAATTTCATGATATTTACCTAATTATGATTCAGTAACCATTACATCAAGTATAATAAGCTTTAAATTAGTTAACTAATAATAATAATAATATATTATTAAGTTAACACACACTACAGGGATAGATTATACAAATATTCTTCATTTTCAGTAATCAACAACATGCAACCTGCAAAATTCAAATAGTATATTTTAATTCAAACAATAGAATTAAAACAATTAATTCAGTAACAGCTCTTGCTACATTCGAAATTGAAATATATGTATAGCTTGCATTCCTGAATTAATATGGCCTCTTTAAATCAAAAATCGTCAGATTCTGAAACTCAGGTGATAAATAAAGCATTAAAAATTAATTTAATAATTTAATTAATTAATAAATTTAAATTAACAAGTTTCGCCCATAATCGTACTGGACTAAAATATGAAAAATATCAATTAAATATCAAAGAAATATATTAATCAAAACTATGGACTACTTGTTTGCAGACTGCATCCTATAACAGAATATTGAGCTATAATAATATTATATAAACCATGATTATTGATTATTGTATTTTATAAAAATGGTAACTATTAAAACCGTAAGATTATGTTGTACAGTTTGAAGTACAGTTTGAATTTTATGATTTGTAAATGATTGTAAAAGTTTTACAAAATATTTAAGTCAATTATGGCATAAAGATGAAAATTGACAACACATTTGGAGTGTTACTGATACCTCAATGTTGGCAAACCCTGCTACCTGACCCAGCAATAAGATCGGCAGAACCAAGCTCACCTGGTTGTGATGCGGATAGGGGATGAGTCCGGCACACACGCCTAGCAGTGTGGAGGGATCGATCTCCAGATGCGTGCTGTCGAGGCTGATGTTCTCCTCCCTCAGTGTCACCATACAGTCGTTCTCCTCATTCACATCCAGATACTCGATCAAGCCGTCCTGGATGAAGTCGTCCCAGTTGCGCACACCTCGAGACAACTCCTGCCCAGTGAAATAGAGAGAGAGAGAGCGAAAGAATCAACCAACATGAACGCATGGGTATTCTTTTTATGGAATAATACTAGAGAAAGACACCGCTGTCAGTGTAAATTGCACAGTGGCCACTCTTAGGACAAACCAGCGATAAATCTGATGACATAACAAAATAAATATTTGCAACCGATTTCGAAAAATTTTCTTTGATTTTATTTATAAAACATTTGAAAGAATAGAAATTCTTAACAGCTTTTTTTAAAACTGGTTGAACTTTTTTTATACATTATGCCATTTGGCAAAATATAGTGAAACCATATAATATTACAAGACATTGATAAAAATGTTCCGAGACTATAAACCATTATAATAATTTTTTTTAAATTCACTAAAATTCGTACTAATAATACATAAATAATTCAAATAAATATATAACATTTTGAATTAATAAGATGATTTTAAAAACTATTTAAAACATAGAAATAGATCAAGTATAAGTTGTACAAATGTTTTGATGACATCAATGAACAATTTCACTCAACAAAAAAAATTAGTCGAACACTGAAGGTCAGTTACGGTATTTTCTATAAATTCAAGTCACTTTTTTGACACAATTTTATATTTCAAGTCTTGTTACAAACACGGAAAATTCGTTGTCAACTAATTAAGTTGTTCCACATTATTACCTACAACTAACCAACGATACAAACAATGCTCCTGGTCCCCTGGCTGATGGTAAAACAGTCCACCCCCACCGGTGCTCAAAACAAACCAACGCGACCCGCTGTTAGTTCACTATAGGTACACGAACACCCCACCGGAAGCCACTCACCGAGATGTGTCTCTGGAGCACTCGCGGCCGCCCCCCCTCCACGATGATGTAGGGGCGACAGAGCCGGCCACCGTCTGAGGCGATGTGCACGCTGCGGTGGACGTGCTGCGTGAAGATGGAGACGAACTCATGGGTCTCGCCGGCCCGGCGCAGCTGACGGAACACACGAACCAGATCAGCCCACTTGACGCAGAAGCCGAGCAGCTTGCCGTTGAGGAAGACCAGGTAGCTGTAGATATGGTGAGTGAGTGTGAGTGAGTGAGGTGAACACGCACAACTTTCTGGGATACATGGTGTGAGTCAGTGTACCAATGCTTAAAATAGATGGGGCATGGCTTAAGTTTTTTAATCATAGGCTAATTCTATAGCCATGTGTATAGCCCATAGTGACCATTCTTATAAAACGAACAAAATATAATAGAAAAAGTTGGCTAGTATCTTGTTATAGAAGTAATTGTCTTTTTTGTAGTGTAAATGTTTTTATTAAAAAAAAATTATACAGATATTCGATTTGGGAATCAAATATCGTTGCTTTTTAGCAAGAGGTATAAAAAAAGACAGCAATAAAATATGGATGTTACTGTAAATTAAAATCGTTTAATCACATTATACGTAGATAATTAATTAATGGTACATAGTATTGCTTTATAGTCTTAACATAATTCTAAATAATCTGTACACATGTTTTAAAGTAAGAACACCATCATTCAAGTGCGAACAAAATGAAAATACAAGGTTTCAACGTATAATTAAGGGAAATTAAAAACTCCTCAGTAACTAAAAATTTATATTAATTGAATAGGTCAAGTCTGTCCACATCAGATGTCATTATATTTATCGAAGTTAAAAATGTCCTTATGTAAAATACGTTTCATAATTATTATTCAAATAATTTCATTTCTACAATAAAATCAGTGTTTTTAAAGTTTCCAAGTATTATCTAGAACCAACAAAGTTGATACTAGTCATTAAATGTGTAAAAATTATTTTTTATAAAATAATTAAGATTTTTTTTTTATAATTATCTAAATAAAAAGGAAATGATCAAAATGCATTTGTATAAAGAAGTTAAACCAGGAAAAATTAATACTTCTTTTAAATTAAAATTTACAGTTAACAACTTTCGAAGGAAACACGGTAAATATATTTTTTAATTAAAATCAAAGAACGACAACAAAAACTGACACACTATAATTAATCTGTCAATCAAATTAATAAGCGCCCATTAATTGTAGTATAAAAACTGATCATTGAACAACGAGCTAACACCCAGTGATCGTTCTAACCGTACAGTGTATATTATTGGTCAGATAAACAAATGAATAATATTATGTGGCATTTTTTCTGTCTGCTTGAATAAGGTAAGGAAAAAATATTTGGAATAAATTCAGACAGTCAATCACTTATTAAACCAAATAGGACATATTTGAAAACCTACTTGACATGTGCCGGTTGAAAGAAATGAGAAAGAATTCAGTGGTGACGGGAATAGTCCACTGGATGAGTGGTGTGTATTACAGGAAAGAAGGAGGAATAATGAACTGTGCTCAATAATAATTGTGTAGCAGCATATTGGAACCACCGTTAGTCGAGGAAGATTGAACGAAAGGTTGAAAGGTTTCCTGGGTAAAGAAAGCCTTATATACCATTCGAAGTTGACTAAACAGTAAATTAAACGGTTGAAGATGATATTCAAATAATTGGAATCTTATCAAAAGAATCACAAGACTTTCACAGAAGTCGTCGTATTCCTAAAATGTAACTAACTCAGGTAAGCGTAGAAAATTATCAGCTCACAGTAGACCGATAACCGAATACTAATGTATCTAGGACTGAAGATACTATGTGAATGGCTAACCTATATAGCAGTTAAAAGAAATGATAAAAAAGGGAAAATAATAATTATTATTTTAGATACAAAACTAAGCACTGCACTAAATAATAGCTTGCTAGTTTAAGTTGTAATTACGCTTGCAATAAAATATTATCAGCAGTTGTAAATAAGGTAATATTATATATTATCCGTAAATATTAAACTAAATGTATTACAAACTTACCAAAACCATTATCAACTATTCGAATCAATTATATCGCTATGATATTTCAAATTTATCTCACATCAATTTACTTGAACGTAATTCATTAGAATTTTAATTACAACATTTCTTTCGTTCAGAAAAGTAAGAAAATACAAAATATAATATATAGTAGCATAAAGCAAACAAATAATTATCAATAATTTGTTCATTTTATAAGATACTAATCATGTCATTTTGGTCGGATTTTTATTCAGCTCCCTACATCACTTGACTCTAATTGGAAGAAATTTACTACATCAACAAGCAAACCATGACGCACGAGTCACTGGCACGCAGGAACTTCTCCCAGGCTACGTCGGTAACCTTGGAGACGCCCAGCTCGTAGGCGATCTCTGCAAGTGGCCGCTCCTCCACATCCACGGTCACGTGAGACATGAGAGCGAGGTTCTTGACCAGACCGCAGGCCTCCCCCTCCGGTGTGTCGCTAGGACAGAGCATGCCCCACTGGCTGGCCTGCAGGGACCGCGGCCCGGACACCTGCAATGGATCGATGTGGGCCTCGGCTTAGTAATGTAAAGGACTATTCACCGGAGGACAAATCCGGAGAAAATGCTAAAGTAGCTATAATAAACAAACAATATAAATTTGAAGAAATTTAAAATGTTAAAATTAGCTACAGAGAATTTAATATAGTACATTTTAAATAATTCTGAAACAAATTAAATTAATTATAAATAATTATAATTAATTATCTAGCTTTTTCTAGTATTATAATATTAATTTAGCATTTTATAATTAGTGGAGATTAATTATATACTTAATAAATTGAATAAAAATATAAATCACAATAATTTGTTTAACATTTTTATTTACGTTCTTTAAATTGCCATTGTTTGTTTATCTTAGCTACTTGTTTTATTGCAGACCTTTGAAAATTATTTGTTTCTCCAGACTTTCTTCTAGATTTAAGTTACAACCACTAGAAATCAATGTTGTACACATTACCGAAATTAAAGGAAAATAATTAAACAGATTATGCATACTGCTCAACCATATTGTAGTAGTATGGAAATTAAACAACAATATTATTATTCAAATTATAATTTAACTTTAGCAAGAGCTACAAATACAGTCTCAAGATACACACCTTCCTCGTCTTCTCAAACTGACTGTTGATCCTGGTCATATGGCCCAGAGCGGAGATGTAGGAGAGACGAGTGAGCAGTTGAGTGACCCCCTGTCGAAACATTCGGAACCGGCGAATGTTCCAGTTCCCGGTGGAGATGGCATTGACGAGACCCTGAGTAATTGTCGTCACCTGGAGGTTGCGAGGGGATAGAGAAATCAAGTGAACTCATTACGACATATTAAATATTAAAGTGACATGACAGAACCATTTTAAACAATATATAATCTATATTTTATAATGTAAACAATTATAAATTCAACATAAATTCATATTTTATAAGAAAAAATATTTGTGATTCTCTTTGTGGTGATTTAAATAAAGCACATTTTCCAATCAATAACGTTAAGTAGCGTTCTCGCTTCAATAATGAAACCTGATAAATATATTATAGGCTTAGGTATTTTTTTCTGAGAAGTCAATGAGATGTCAAAACAACTAAAATTAAAAGTAAAACACGTAAAAAAATGTTAGCCATTGAACAAACGTACAAATGACAAATACATCATCATCTATCCCAGAACATACCTGGATGTGATTGGTGATGTCAAACGGGTTGGTCCGCTTGCTCTTGGTCAGCGTCTTCTCGGCCAGCATTCGCAGACCATCGTTAAAGGTCTTGAACAGATCCTCAAAGAGCAGACTCAACAAACTGCCCGCCAACTCAATGCGCTTGTTGCCATAGTAATCTCGATCGTCCGACTAAAAAGGTAGATCAATATTGATCACAAGGTTGCCGTATGTTAGTTATGAATAGAACATAGAACGAGAAAGACGGCATTTTGTTTCACAGCTTTGCCTTTGTTATGTAATACTAATAGTTGGTTTACATTGATAAGAACAAAAATAAAATAAGACTAAAAGTACGAATCAAGTAATTATAATATTTATTCAGAATTGCAGAAACAAATATAACAGATACAACATTTATATGGCTAATTTGACTTAGCCGGTTTTCCCCTAAAATAAATTTTAAATGGTTTGCTTATACTGTTTATTGACAACTTACTGTAAAAGAAATAATGACAAAAAGAATAGCGGACAGTGGAATATTTTTCATGAAGAATAGTTAACAAATTAATATAATAATTTCAATCAAAATTATGCAAATCATGCAATTTTTATCATATTTAAATCAACAATTACAGCAAAAAAAAGTTTTTCAAAAACATATTTCGACTATACATGCATGGTTGTTCCTGGTCTAATGACGTTATCATCGATTGTTGCACAATCTACACAATCTTTGGTTTACTATTATTTATAATATATTTATATTGGTTTACAAACCCTATTGAGGGATTGAGGCCTAATACTTTTCTGAGTTGATTCAAAGGTTTTAATATGTTAATCTATATTATAATAATTAGTTACGATAATACTGTAAAGTCATTTTAAAACACACAAAAATATTACTGAATCTAATAAACATAATAATATGATATACCAAAACTTTTCTTGTCTGAGTATTTCAACTTAATCGTATACAGTACTAGATAATATTATGACAATAGTATACAGACTGAAATTAATAATAAATTATTGGATTCCACGTATCATGGTATATCAAATAAATGGATCAAAAGATTATATAAAATCTCGTATATTGATTTCATCTATCGACCTAGTCAGTGTGTATAAAATTTAGATCATAATTATCGATTGAGAGTGTCTTTTCTAATCTATTAATGATTGGCTAACAGACTAATTCTAGCAAAATTTCTTCACGCGCATTGGCTTTGGATAGGTGAGAATATAGACAGACAGACACGCACAGGTATGGCGCCAGACCGGGCGAGGATCAGCTTGCGCATCATCAAGCCTAGATAGACGGCCCTCGGCTTGAAGTCCCACTGTTCCACCTGGACGTGGGAGAGGATGAGCTCGGAGAGGAGGTAACGACACTCCTCCACGCGGCTCGCCGGGTCCCGGGGCTCCCAACTCGTCTGCCAGCCCGAGCGCATCCTGCTGGGCCGCAGCTTGGTGCAGAGCCAGCGGATGGCTTCCTCGCAGGTTACCACCTGGATTCAGTGGGCGATGAGGATGGGGAATTGTTGAGACCTTTTTTCATTTAAAATTAATTATATTACTCGCTCTTCATAAAGTAATCCCAACTTTCACATGAAGACTTTTAGTAAACATGTTTGTTAAATTAGGCGTAAGGAAAGTCTTCATGTATAATGATAAAAAATTAATAAATTTATATTATATATATGATATATGTCAAAACATTATTTTATGTATAAATCACATTTTTAATAATAAATAAGTTACGAAAACCAATCAACTATGAAAATCATTTAAAAGCGATATAAATAATAAATTTTCATTAAGTACATGTTGTTTGGGAGACTAGGGATTTATATCTAATTAGAAATTTAAATAACTTTTGACAGGTTAAAAATAATATTTTATATATCTGATGTCAATATGACATGTCAATGATTATTTATTAAACAAAATATATACAATGAGGATAATCAGCACGATGTATTCTAAAAATTTCAAAATGTTCTTATTTTTAACCAAATTAAATTCCCACCCCCCAATTCTTATACAAAATAAACAAATTTCATTAATGGAGGGTCATGACAGCAGTAGAAGTTCGTATTAATTTGGCAGATTTTAACAACTTCAAATTACTTTTATCTGAATTTTAATATAATTTGTAATTTCAATTCATATTCAAGTTATATTGATAATTTTAGCTCGAATTAACACATCAGTCACACCCATGCCCAGTTGATATTTATAAGTTGATTTGAAATGACTTATCATATTAATAATTAATATATGGTTAAATTTACTCTTCTAGTTCTAAATAATATACTTTATTTAGCTCATATTTTCAATTTACATATTGTACTTTCAGACATCTAAAACGATAAAAAAACAATCGAATACATAATATATAAATGGTATCCAATATAAAGCAAGATAAAAAGATTGCAATGTTTAATAAATAAGTATTCCAATAGATAGGCCAGGACGGAAATATATTATACATGACAATCCCTGTTACAGTTTAATTAAGATAACACAAAACGATAATCTAAAAAGTATTAGTATTTAAAAAAAAGGTAAAACGTGTCTAAAATTATTATTA
Source organism: Coelogynopora nodosa (assembly GCA_034780555.1). Taxonomy (NCBI): domain Eukaryota; kingdom Metazoa; phylum Platyhelminthes; order Proseriata; family Coelogynoporidae; genus Coelogynopora; species Coelogynopora nodosa. The sequence continues at coordinate 13,154 of JAUZND010057698.1, forward strand.
AATATTTGGATATAGATATTAATATAACTAACCGTATTATAGAAGAGGTAGACTGGTTTAATTTACAAATTCCTAAATATTTCCCTCTATCAAACAATATTGGTCACGGACAATATTACCTCCCTCCTTAAAATTCAGGAGAACTGCCGTAAATGTTGCATATGCAATATTTTTGGTTCTACTATGCTACTCTAGGTATACATAACAAGAAATACAGGAATAAAACACCATTTTTAACTTATTTTAAGTTAAGTTTTAATTTCCCATAAATTAAATATCAAAAAACCTTTCAGATTTGTTATACCATCTATACCTTCGAAACTTATTTTAAAAAAAGGGTTCTTCACACCCCTCTATGAGAATAAAATTGTAACACTTTTCAAGGACTTTATATAAAATTCCACAACCTAAAATTGTATTTTCGATTAAATATAAAGACATAAAAAATTATTAGTTAAGTAGAGTATTTTATACAATTTTTCATATAAATTCTTATAATCCGATGTGGGCTAAATTCCTATAATTCCGACTGTGTCTAATTGAACATCAAAAAGAATAAATTAAAGCGAAATTAATATTAATGAATATATTTACTCCGACTAACTTTATCCTAAGAAACATAACATCAGTTAAATACGATTACTAAATATATATCCATATAAAATATTTAAATCTTTACACAATGCTCATGACCTTTAAACAATATTCATGACTTCAAAAAGTTTAGTTGTGTTCAGTATTGATTTTTCCTAATTGTCAGAACACTAACTAACAGGGGACCACAAGTTACTTTAACCACAAGCTACTTCACAATCCCAGCACCTACCTTGGCCGCCTGTAGCTCTACAAAGCTCGGCTCCAGCGCGGATGCGACAAGGTCCTCGGTCCCAACAAGATGCAGAATCTCGGCGTCGTGTTTCACCCCCATCGCCTTTAGTACGACCAACGCGGGCACCGGGACCGAGAAGGAGTTGTGCTCCACGTAGTATCGGCCCGCCTTGCAGATGACATTGGTCTTGGACTTGCGCTTGGCCGTGCTGGAGGTGACCGAGCAGAATAGGCCCGACTTGTTGTCCTCCTCGACTATTATCCGGTTCTTGGAGAGCTGCTCCTGCAGCAGGATCACCTTCTCGGTGCCACGGATAACGAAGTAGCCGCCGGGGTCCAGCGGGCACTCGCGACATCGGGCCAGCTCGGCGGGGGTCTTCGCTGTCAATAGGGGATGTTTTAAGTATCGATATGATTACTTTTGATTAGAAACAATTGGGTGGTGCAGTGATCGATCGATCAATTCATAATCGATACATTTTAGCGGCTAATGTATTGAGATGATTTTTAAAATCTACTTTAAAAAATTAAAAAATAGTTTATAAACGGTCTGCACAACATGTAATTGTAATCGTTTAATTATTATTTATTGTAGAAAAAATCAAAGTCTGGATGTTCCTCTGGCCTAAACATTTAGATATAAATAGTTAAGATAAAACTTAAGCATTGTGATTCAATGGCGATTCTCCATTACTGTACCGGGCACATGAAAAAGAATCCATTATAAAATTTTAAATTTAGAATATAATATAATATGAAATAACCTCCTAGGACTCACTTGAAAGAGAACAAGCAGAACTTTTAAGCATAATTGGCATTCTTCCAATTAAAACACCATTCTTCCTAACCACATCATTTTGCCGGACATAGGAGACGTCAACCAGTATTTCGCCCCAGTAGGTGAGATCTCGAAGTCTACAGTCATGAGCAGTAATGGACACTGGAATGTTACCTTCATTAACTGATGGCTCCCCAACATAAATGTTGTGATACTGCAAATACCAGTCGGGCACCTTGTCATTTGTAATGAGACTATTCGCCTTGACGATGTTTTTGATTTCAACATTGATGAAGTGGTTGAACGAGTCGATGTGCTGCTTTACCAGACCCTTGACCTTGAGGAATGCAGGAACAAGCTTGTGTTTGTCTTCAAGTGTTTTTATGGGCTTTATTAGATCGGAATAGTCCATTGTTAAAACTAAAACAAAATATATGAAAATGGTAATTTGTCAATTGACATACATTGTAATCATAATATTTTGAAATCAAATATTTAACAATACTTGCCCCTCATTTTGATTATTAACTTATTACCAATCTGTATTGCCCAAAACACCCTGCACTTATCCACCCCCTTGGGAAGCTGCCAATTCTTCAAATGTCAACTCCTTTGATGAGGACAATGATCGACAAACTGCCATAGAAGGTACTTTTATATATTGTCAAAACATAGTACAATTATAAGTTAATACATGATAGTACTTTTTGTGAAATATGTTATTATTAAATGTGTACCTTTAAAATGTCTAGATCGACATGCTGTTGCACGTGTACGTTTACTACAATAGTTAATATGTGTTTTTGAAATGTTATTTGTTTTTATATGTTTATGTTCTGATATAATGTGCCTTGAAGTGTGTTTGAATATGTTTTGATTAAAGTATAAAAGTTCTGCAAATCTAAATAATTGACTATAACTTTATAATAAATATAATAATTGACTAACTTTATAATTTAAATAATTATCAATACCATCAATGATTATCAATACTTTCTATCAGCATTATACCCTAAATCTAAATTCTAGTTTTATTTGAATGTAATATATGTAATTTAATAATATGATTGTTATTATTTTTTTGTTTCAGCTAAATAATATATTTTTATTATTTCCCATTTCAGATTCAAAGCAAACGATTGGCCGCAGCATCAGCAACACAGAAATTGTTTTAATTAAAATAAACTATATTCTGTTAAATCTATTGTGTTAAACTATCATATAACTCTATCCATACAAAAGTACAGTATACCTAAAATTCTATAGCTAATGTCTAGTATGTGACGCCTTTTTAATGTATAGAAATTTGTTCGATTTTATTAATATATTTAGATGCAACAAACTTTGTTTCAATAAATGTGTTTTTAATTAAAGTTATACAATTTTTTTCAATTTGTCTAGTATGTGACGCTTTTTGATAGATACTTGTTTCTGATAAAATTTCAATTAATATAAAATTTTAATGGCCTTAAGTTATCATTTTGTGTTTCTAAATTACATAACAGTTATTTTAATGTGAAATAATAATACAAAGATCTAATTTATAACATTTCAGAAGGTTTACATTAAGGATATTGTATAAAAAATACAAAAGTATTGCTTTAAATAAAAAATTTGAGATTATCGGTAAAAATATGCATTGCATAATATCTCTACTAAAAAGAAACAAAACTTATAATATAAAATGTAGTAATTCATTTTTTTAAGTAAATACTATTTTTGAGTATACATAAGAGGGTAGTAACAGTTTCATTTTATATTAATTAGAATATTAATGTGAACATCGTCCTATTGAAATTTCATGACCCACATAGTGTTTACGATACTTAAATATATATAAAATACAAAAAAATATTTCACTTTTTTTACGAGTTATTTCATGCTATCTAGTCAATGTATAATTTAACTAAGCAAACATCTAATCAACTAAGCATATCATATAAAATCGTGGATTCCTCAAAAGTGTAACATGTAATTAATGCACCTTCCATAATTAACTATAGAATATACTATATAGATTAAAATACATAACAATTTTGAGCATAATTCAGACGAACAATTAAAAGTTTTATTATATACACGTTTAAAAAATACGTTAATAACTATAATATTATAAAACAGTGAAATTATGTTCTATTAATTAGAAAGTTGTCTGAATTATGTAGGGCAATATTATTTCGATGGTAATGCTCGTAAACATATTATATAACACATTTTTCAATTAACCGAATTAATAGAAATACCTAAGTTTAAAATAGATAATTCTAATTTAAAAAAATTTGCAATAAGTATGATGCAAAGTATCTTTAAACAAAGACACTGCAGATATATAAATTAAAATGTTGATCCGATATTTTGTTATAAAGCTTAGATGATTAAACAAGTTAGTTGAACACTAATTAGTAACAATTAATTATTTACATCAAATTGGTATCTTACGATCGCACAACACTCATTTATATATTTTTCTCCAGTAGGCAATATATTTAGTTACTAAATTAACAACACAAAAATATCCACGAGTGACATTATCGCACGCACTACATAACATATTCTAGAATGCTTAGTTTCGATATATTAAAACTGAATGCCTTATTCAATTACAAAAACAATTAAGATTCTGTGAGTAAATATTAACCAAACTATTTCTGTACCATCTAGATAATAAATAGAATAACTTATTAATTTAAAATTTAATTAAAAATAAAAGCTAACCAATAGATAGCATGCTCACTCCCACACGATGTACATATGGAGCAGACCTACGAGTAAGACAACCCATTAAAAAATGTAATATCGTAACAGTTCCCTATACAAACAATACTAATACAGCTACGTCGGCCATTTGTACAACTGAACACGAAAGACAAACAAAATATTCCGAATTCCGCAAAGTTACAATAATATCCCTTTATTCACATAAAAAGAATGGTGTAAATAGATGGGTGTATCAATAAAGCATAAGTCTACAACTTCAGCTTGGTACGCCTCCAGTGACGCCGTTTGGCATTGTATCTGAAGCATAAAATGTAGAATACTAATAGTACACAATAATGTAAGAGTATAAAAATTGCACAATTTCTTCAAATATCTCTGAACGAGCAAAAAAATTAAAACGCGCTACACAAAATAAGTAATTACATAACCACATTTTCATGTATGTAATTGTTATAATTAATTAAATTAACTCAAAATGTTGATAACACTTTTAGGTGTCTCTTAAAAAGCACTAACTTACTGTGGTTCATAACAAGTTATATTTTTAATCTATTTATTTCAAAACTGAAATGTCGGTCTTTACATTAATTTAATTTTAATCTAGAAAATCTGAAAACAATAGTGTAAGGACCGACATTTCAATTTTTTTATGAACCACAATAAATTAGTGCAATTTATGAAACTCCACGAAAAGTGTTTTAAACATTTCGAGATAATTTAATTAATCGTAACAATTACATACATGAAAATGTGGTTATGTAATACAAATCCTAATCTCATTAATTGAGTCTCACCTAATCTTATTTCCAGTTCTCATCCGAGCCCATTGAGGAATAGGTCGATTCTGATTAATCTTTTTCGCCAATTTGGTCTTAATTCGGAAGGTTTTGTGAGCCGGCTAAAAACAATAAATCATATAAAATATATTACTTAAGCTTAACAAAATAATGCTAATAACTTACTCATTGATAATACATATTCATAAAAAATTACACTTTATAAAATAGATATCTACAGGGTGGCCCAAAAGTAACTACCGATCAATATTTAAATTTTTGTGATAATATATTGACAAGTTATATTTATGTATCGTACAGCGATGCG